>JASDFA010000020.1:118882500-119087500 GCA_035772735.1 Datura wrightii | reverse complement strand
GTCTCAAAATTATTCGAATATGACCAAACCAGATTATAGAGGAAAAGTATAATTACATATTACTAGTCCGATATGAAATTAGTTATTTATTATTGGAGTAAAGCATGTCATGGCAAATAGAACAAAAGAATCAAGATGTAGCCATGGTTTTAAGTTAACAGAACATGAAATATTCAAACAAAAATGTCAAAGAAAATACAACTCCAAACAAAATTAATTTATTATATTTTACGTGTATCGATAATGGACTAACCTGTTAGAGAAGACAAACAATATCACAGAAACAGTTAGGAAGCAATAACCAAATATAAAATCAAGTAATGTTTTAATGAATATCTCGGTGAAGCATTAGGGGTGTCCCCAAAAAGGGGGGCCTCATTTTTATAATAGAGGCAAACGACTAATTGGAGACTAAAAGAGAAGGAGATGATCACTAGAATCAATTAGGAGATATATTATCCTTTATTAACAAAATCAAATCAAGATATATATGAAATAACTCAATTTTGCCATAATTAAATAAATGCTAAATCAATTAAAGAAAGAAAAGAATCAGCAGAGAAGGCAAGTCAATAAAGTTTAACATAAATAAACATTGTTCAAATTAAATGAAGAGCGGGGTGAGAATTTCCTATAATAACGAGATTAAAATCAAATCATGTACAAAACAAACTAAATTTATCATAATTACGAGTACTAAATTAGTTAAGGAGGGGAAAGCAATCACAACATCTTTTTCTTAATTAGCAAGTTGAAACGATGAGTGAAAAATATTAACAGTTTAACAAAATAAATACTAAAATTATTATCAATTAGTGAAAAAAACAATTACAGGGTGGAGGCATGCTATAATTTATAACCCAATTGTTTAGACGTGAAATTAAAATAAATTTACCATATACCAACAAGTCTCAATTTTCTCTAGATAAATATAAAGGAATAGGATGCAGATCCTGAAAAGTTTTCCTTGAGCAAAAAGAGTGATTTTAACATGATATGCAATCAAAATTTATTAATAAAAGGATGACTCGCGGGCTATCACAGATCATACCAAGTAAGATATAGAGTTACAAGGAAACAAATTGTATATCTCAATATTATATCACACAATTGAGTATCACGCCTGTCTTGGCTAGCAAAAAGGAAAAGTAAAGCAGACTCAAAAATTGTCAAAAATATCCAGTGACTACTCAAATTGTAGTGTGTCACATTTTAGGCAAGAACGAAATAAATAGGTGTACTGTAGTTCTGGGAATAATCTTCACAATAATACAGCCAAAGAAAAGAAAATTTCACAACAAATGCTAGTTTAGTCACAAACAAATGAAGCATAGAAGTTTTAGAATTTATGCTAATCAAACAACTAACAAATCATAAAAAGTATATAATGAAAATCAAGTGATGACAACATGAAGATATCCAAATAAATTAAGTGAGGAACGATGGTGATCTGGTTTCGCTGATTGGAGTAGCGATAGTGGTGGCGCTTGAGTGAGAGAAGAAAGGGAGAAGTGTGCGACGTTTGCGGCTGTGCATTTATCCTTGAAGACGAAGCAGAGAGGAGCAGCGACTGAGGAGGTCTAGTGGTGCGGGACTGGTTTTCCCGGTGTGGTGTTGTGTTTGGCATTTTACTTGACGAATTTGGCGGTTTGCGGTGGCCGGTGGAGAGGAAAATGAAGAGAGGCGAGAGTGGAGGAGGCGAGGTTTGAGTTTCACCGGCGCTCCTCTGTGAAGACAAGAGAGGAGGCGCGACGACTGGTGGTAGGTGCGACACAGTGGTGTTTGGTGGTGGTCACCTGTCGGAGACAAAATGAAGTCTGGGCGGCGGGAGGAGGATGATGAGATGGAAGGACTGTTAGTGGCTCTGATTTTGTGGCGTTGAACGAGTGACAGTGGCGGCGGTCAGCCGCAGCAGTGAGAGGAGAAGAGGAGGAGAGAGTTGAGAGGAGAGGGGGTGTGTGGCGGCTTGTAGAAGGAAAAATGAAATGAGGATTTGGATTTTGGGGGGGGATGACATATTAAAAGAAATAAATGTTGCCAATACGACATAAGAGAAGAAGTCCATTCGTGGATGGCCTGTAATATAGCCTTATAGGCTTGAGTATAGTCCTGTCAAACATCATATAGCTCCTCTGAGTGATCTATAGCCCCGTAGGATATGATACAGCTAGTAACCTTGAGGTTGATCGACGGAAGGCCATAATAGGTGGGGTCAGTTGGGAATAACTTACCAAAGAGGTTAGCCTTAACATACCTTGAATGTCGATTCTTGTTTATCCAAATAGTTCCAACCTGTAGCTGACAATCCCACTCAAATGCAGCATTTATGTTGAGAGAATAAGGTTATTTCAATAGTAGGAATCGAAAAATAATAATAACCTTCAATGATAATAATAACTACAATTCAACTTTGTTCAATTTGGCAGAAAAATCACAAATTCCCGAGAGTTTAGAAGGTAGAAATGTTTGCCTATCACTTGTATCCGCTTAGGACTCGATTAGTAGTGATTCCTACAACTTTTACTCGGTGGGGTTCTGGTACTCCAAGCGAATTTTCAAGAAATAACTTTGCAGGGATGTTCTTCATAGCCCTGTAACTCGTTATCCAAGTTGAATTTGCGTTTGAACGGAGTTTAACAGCGTAAATTGGCGAGAAATGGATGAAAAATAGAGGGACCCTTCGTGAGATTGAGTTTCTGATAAATGGGAAATTTCTAATGAATTGAACTTAAACTTATAACATATATATATAGGTAGGGTGGTGGCCTAGGGGGCGCGACGTGCCGCTCATTACTCCAGGCAAGAGGCGCAATGCGCTGGGTTGGCAGAACGGCGTGGCGTCCATTGTGCCCGGCCTCTAGCCCTGACCTCCTGCTAGCTCGATGTTTTGCTCGTATTCTCATCCCCCGAGCCATTTTTTCATGTGTTGTACTCAAAAACAACCAACATACGTATGCATGTATCGGTAAAACGAGAGGAACTTATGGGGTGTAACACTTTTGGCCTATGGTTGAGTTGAGTTATCCTATGTCTGTTCTGAGCCTTCCTGGGATCGCGATTGACTCTCCCGAATGGATAGAGCTCTGCTAACTGTGCTCAGTCGATAAAGGGTCCAACAGTTCTTGTTTGATGATGTTGATTGACTAGTGTTTATTTTTGATTTTCTTATCCTTATATTATTGGTGTTGTTTTTGTTATCTGTTATCTGATAACAGTGGACGCTAGATATTGGTTGGTGTTAGCTGAGGCCGTTGATAGGTCTAGAGGTGATGACAAGTGAGTTGTTTCGGCTAGGTGCTGCTTGTTGTTATTTACTTTTGGACTTGTCGAGCTTATAAGGGCCGGGTAGTTTCTATTTGTATGTTTTCTCGTACTTTCTAGGCTTATGGGCGCCAGGTAGGTTCTATATGTTTACTTAAGTTGAGTTTCTCCTCCGGCGATATTCAGTATATCTGTTGATCTCTAATCTAAGTCTTGTAGTTATTTCTGCCTTTCATACTTGGTACATTGTTGTATTGATGCCCTAGTCGGGGTGCTGCTTCATGCCTGCAGGTGATGGTGGGCTAGTAGATCGAGTTTTTGATTGCTGAGTAGAGTTCCAGCTGAGTCGGTGTGCTCTAGGTCTTTTAGAGTCGCTAGGTGTTTGAGCTAAGAGTAGTTTGAGGCCTTGTCCCGAATAGTTGACTATTGTCGTATTTATAGAGGCTCGTAGACATCTGTTGTGGTCGTAGTGTTATTGTAGGCCTAATAGGCCATGTTGTATAGTTTTTTCCATTTTGTGGCCTTGACGATATAGTGTATTTATTTTTGGTTGGTCAAGCAAGCTAGCTTCTGCTATAGTTTATCGTCTTACTCTAACTTTATAGTTGTTGTGTTGTTAAACCTAGTCCGTTCTGGCCTGTTGTAATCATTTTTGTGGTACAGGGTGTCATTCATGCCCCTCTGAATTTAGGATGACATTTTAAGCATCACAACCCAAGTGGCCATGATTGGCACCCACACTATCCCTCCGGTCGGCGAACCAATGAATCCCCAGCTAATTACTCAATCTCCACAACAAGTACAAGTAAATCGCAACAAAACTATAAGTAGCGAAAACTTAAATATAAGGAAATCAAATTAACATCAAATGGTCTAAAATATTTTCAGAACCTGAAAGTCATTGTACGAATGGACATCAACCTAACCAAATCTAGAGAGGAATAACTAAGAAAATCTAAAACAAAGCAATGTCTGGACAAAGACATCTTCATTAGTGGAACTGTGCGACACTCCGCGTCCACTCAACTTCAAATATTGGCTACTACTATAAAGGTGGAGTCGAGATGAACTCCCTGGATCAAGGTATGCATTCAGAAAAGAAGTGCAGGAGTAGCATTACTACGGCACAATATACTGGTAGGCATCATCGGTCAATCTTAAATAATAACACGTATATAGTGAAATAACAAAATTCAGTATCCAAAACACAAGTTCATTAAATAATACTCATTTAAGAATCAATCTTTGTAGAGTGTTTAGCTGGCCAGCTCACTGGGTTGGGCCTCTATAATACCCCGAAAGTGCCTAAGACTAGACCTGAGATGAAAAAAATGGAAGTTGGCAGAATTTGGAAAAAATTCCACAGAACGGGTCACCTAACAGATCGTTGGTCCAACCAATGATCCGAGGGAAGTGTCTATGGTGAGGTCTATCCGGGTGGCAGTTGGAAGTAACGGGTCACATAATGACCCGTGGTTTGAAACCACGAGTCATCGTTTGAAGTCGTGGGGAGACTAGTCCTTAGATGGAGATGAAGTAACGGGTCATGGGATGATCTGTCGTGAGCTATAATGGACTGTGGTGAATAATCGTGGGGAGGAGAATTAAAACCTCCAATCGAGGTAACGGAAGGAAACCACGACTCATTGGAAGGAGGGATGAGCCGTGGTGTGATTCGTGGGAAGGCTTGTTGTAGGTCGTCAAAGGGGAAATAACGAATGACCTAACAGACTATTGTCTGAAGCAATGACTCATCCGATCGAGTCGTGGGAGTGAACCTGAGGAAGTGAAGTTGGGCAGGTGATCCAATGGACGGACACCACGAGTTGTGGTATCAAGGCACGACTCGTTGGATCGTTCGTGGTTTCAAGTAGTGCAGAAATTTCAGTGAACTCATTAAGGGTATTTTTGTTATTTCTAAAACCTAGGGCCCTAAACTATGTCGTTTAAGGCTCGAAATGCATTGTTTTATGAGGGTAAAATTTATTTTAGGCTCATTCATATCCACGAATGTAAAGTTAGAGAATTAAAGAGGTGATCAAGCTTGTTCTTCTTCAAGTTTTTCTTTAATTTTCCAATGGGCTTTCAAGGAGTGGTGAAATCTAACCTTCCCCGGGTATGTAGAGTTATGAGTGGGTGAATTCTTTCACACTCATTTAATCCCTCTCTAAATCATAAATTTCCTATGTTGATCACCCGATGCATGAAATATCGAATTCTCTACATGGGTATGATCTAAATGAGTTATTATTATTGAATTACGAATTATGGGCAAGTTTTACATTGTTTTCAATTAAAAATCATGTTTCATGTTTTTAAAAATTAAAATGCTCATTTATGAGAAGTTCATGAAAGTTAAGGTTTATGATGAATGTTCATGTATGATGAATTATTGATGATGAAAAGCATGTTTTCAAGTTACCCATGTTTATAATTATGTATTCAAGTGAATTGAGTATTTTCAAGCATGTCAAAGTATTGGGCAATGCCCACATGTTCAAGAATGATTTACGATTGATGATATGCATTTCATGATTTATTGATTTATGATGTTGGCCAACTAAAGGGCCCTTGATTCATGACTAATCATGTATGAAAAAAGGGGATCAATGATGTTAAATGTTTATTTATCCATGAATCTCATGAATGATGTTTATGATTTACGTATGATCCTAATATGCATGTTTTTGGAAGCAGTGTCTAGCACCGAGTAGCCCAGTGTTTAAAGGACTATGTCGATGTCTCATAACTACGTACCACCGTAGGTTCATAATGATACATTACAATGTTAATGGATCCCCTCTTTCATGATATCACATAATGCACATCCCTTGCCTGGTAAGCCAGGGACGGCCCTGCCTACTTGAGCGAGATAGTTGGGGTATCATGTAAGGCTCTACCATGATTATGTCGGTTATGATGAGTCCTCCCAGTTTTCCTCATATTTTATGCAATGGTATGGTTATGTTATTTTGGCACAAGTGATGATTTATAAAGTTTCTCTTATGACTATGAAAATGAATGGATTATGAATGATTTGAACACCTTGAGCCTTATGTTATATTATAATATTTATGTTATGAGCATGTTATCCCACTCTTATGATCTCTTATGTATTTTCAAATGTCCATTTTACTTAACTTGCATACTCGGTACATTTCACGTACTGACCGCATACTCTATGTTGTATCGTTTCATGATAAAGGATTCGATCTTCAAATCCAGCACCGTCATTAGCTTGTCCCGGGAATTTACATCCAGCTCTTTGATGAGTCATCATTCTTCGAGGACTAGTTTGATATCAGTTATCTTTTCATGTTCAGTTTTCTAGACTTGCCGGGTTTGTTGGGGGTGTTGTCCGATCAACCCATCAGACACGCTAGAGGCTTTCAGACTATATGTAGTATTTAGTTGTTATGGATGTAGTACGTTCCTCTTTCTATGTATTATGTTTATGCTTCCACTATGTTGCTACGTTAAGTATTCCGCTTTATTGATATTGAGTTAGATGTATGTACATGTCATGGGTCGACTTGGGTATCTCGGTGCTCCTTGCCCTGTGTTACGAACCGGGTCTACGTTTGGGTCATGACAAACATGCTATCAGAGCAAGGTTTGAAGTGTCCTAGGGTGTATGAAAGCCACATTGAATAGAGTTCTTTTCATGGTGCTTCACGAAGAGGCTATAAGACGTTTAGGAAATGTTTCCTTCTTTCATGATCTATGTCATGCAATGAAATATCTCCCTATCCTTATAATTCATGCTATTCACGATTGTAGAATCATGGCTTCCCGCAGATTAAAATGGTAGGAGGAATGGGAATGGAGGCGGCCACGAGAATGGCAATGAAAACAGGCACCAGCAAGCCCGATCAGTTCAGGAGCACCATGCACCGGAGCTTGTTGCCCATGCTGAATTGAGGACAGCTATTCAGATGCTCGCGCAGGCCTTGACCGCCCAGGCCAATCAGCAGGCCGTTGTGCATGTTCCGCAAAATGGCAATGCAGCGGCGGCTCGAGTCAGGGATTTCTTGAGAATGAACCCGCCAGAGTTCCTCAGGTCAAAAGTATATGAGGACCCGCATGAGTTCATCAATGAGATTGTGAAGATCAACCAAGTCATGGGGGTAAATGGGGTGGAGTGTGCGGTGTTGGCCTCATACCAGTTGAAAGGGTTCGCACACATCTAGTCTCGACAATGGAGAGATAGTAGGGCCGCTGGAGCGGGCCCTGTTACTTGGGAGGAGTTCCATGTTGCGTTCCTAGATCGATTCTTCCCTCATGAGATGAGGGAGTTGAAGGCAGCCGAGTTCATGAATCTTAAGCAGGGGAGGATGACGTACAGGAGTATGTCCTCGAGTTCACTCACTTATCAAAGTACGCCCCTGAGTTAGTGGTTGATCAGAGAGCGCGGGAGAGCCAGTTTGTTCATTGCGTGGCGGGCTATTTGGACAAAGATTTATGACCGCGATGCTCCACCGGGACATGGATTTCCCTTGTATATTCATGCACTCCCAGAAGATGGACGTGACACATGTGAGGGAGAGAGAGGCCAAAAGGGCCAGGACAGATAGCTATGGGTTTACTCAACAAAAATCCGGCAGTGTTCACCGCCCTTAGTTTTAGCAGAGGTCACTAGTTCAAACACCATCATCATCTAGTGTTCCATCCATGCCCAAGGCTGATCAGAGGAGAAGGGCCTCAGGTTTGAGGTACTAGAGGGGCACGCATGTAGAGCATACCTTTTCAGCCTACGCAAAATGCGGCAAGAGTCATGTTGGGGAGTGCTTGTTTGGCTCAGATATTTGTTATGGGTGCGGCAGATCCGGTCACATGCATCGAGTGTGTCCATTTGCTAGACAGGATGATGATAGAGGCCATGCAGAAACTAACAGGTCAGCAGCAACTCCAGCACGTTCAGCTTCGCAAGGGGAATCCACTACTGGGGGTGGCGGACAGCGCCAAAACAGATTCTATGCCCTTGCATCGCATAAGGAGCATGAGACTTCACCAGATGTGGTTACTGGTATGTTACAAGTATTTCACCTTGATGCTTATGCTTTGTTAGATCCAAGGGCTACCTTGCCTTTTGTGACACCTTATATTTCTAGTAGCTTTTGATCCAGTCCCAAAATTCTATCAGAACTATTTTCAGTCTCTACTCCCATTGGTGATTCAGTTGTAGCTAGGCGGGTGTATAGGAGTTGCCCGATCACAGTATTGCATAAAATCACTTCCACAAATCTACTAGAGCTAGCCATGATTGACTTTGATATTATTCTCGGCATGGATTGGTTGTATGCGTGTTATGCTTCTGTTAATTGCAGAACCCGTGTGGTGGAATCCTGTTTTCCGGGTGAGTCAGTCTTAGAGTGGAAAAGTAGTTTGGCCGTGCCTGTAGGTCATTTTATTTCCTATCTTAAGTCCATGAATATTATTTCCAAGGGATGTGTGTATTATCTAGTTAGGGTTAAGGATGTTGAGTCTGAGACCCCGACCATCCAATCAGTTCCGGTAGTGTATGAGTACACCGAAGTATTCCCTGATGATTTATTGGGTGTTCCTTCTGAGAGGGAAATTGATCTTGGTATTGACCTTCTTCCCGACACGTAGCCTATATATATTCCTCCCTATAGAAAGGCTCTAGCCGAGCTAAAGGAGTTGAAAGAACAGTTGAAGGACCTATTAGATAAGGGTTTCATTAGACCGAGAAAGTCCCCGTGGGGTGCACCACTTCTCTTTGTCCGGAAGAAAGATGGTTCTCTTCGTATATGTATTGATTTTCGGCAATTGAACAAGGTTACCATCAAGAAAAAGTATCCCCTAACCAGGATTGATGATTTATTTGACCAGCTTCAGGGTGCCAAGTATTTTTCGAAGATAGATCTTAGGTCTAGGTACCATCAGCTTAGAGTTCGGGAGAGCGACATCTCGAAGACAGCCTTCAGGATGCAATATGGTCATTATGAGTTTGTAGTTATGTCTTTTGGACTAAAAAATGCTCTTGTAACTTTTATAGACTTGATGAACAGGGTGTTCAAGCCATACCTGGACATGTTCATGATTGTGTTTATCGATGACATCTTGATATACTCTCGGAGCGAGGAGGAGCATGCCGCTCATTTGAGGGTGGTGCTATAGACTCTCAAGGATTGCCAACAATATGCTAAATTCAGCAAGTGTGAGTTTTGGTTAAACTCAGTGGCGTTTTTGGGTCATGTGATGTCAAGTGAGGGCATAAAGGTGGACTCTCGGAAGATAGAAACGGTGAAGAATTGACCTAGACCAGTGAGTCCTTCAGATATTCAGAGCTTTTGGGGCTTAGCTGGCTACTACCGGAGATTTTTTGAAGGTTTTTCATCTATTGCAGCACCTTGACTAAATTGACCCAGAAGAAGGTGAAATTCCAATAATCGGAGGCTTATGAGAGGAGCTTCTAGGAGTTGAAGACTCGACTTACCTCAGCACCGGTGTTGACCCTACCGGAAGGTACTAATGCATTTGTGGTGTATTGTGATGCTTCAAGGATCGGACTTGGGTGTGTATTGATGCAGCACGAAAAAGTTATAGCATATTCCTCCAGAAAGCTGAAAGTTCATGAGAAGAATTACCTGACCCATGATCTTGAATTGGCCATGGTGGTTTCGCCTTGAAGATATGGCGACATTATTTGTACGCGGTCCACGTGTCTGTGTTTATGGACCATAAGAGTTTACAATATGTGTTTACCCAGAATGATCTCAATCTTCGGAAAAGGAGGTGGTTGGAGCTACTCAAGGGCTACGATATAAGTGTACTTTACCATCCGAGCAAGGCTAATGTAGTAGCGGATGCACTTAGTAGACTTCTCATAGAGAGTGTGTCCCATGTGGATGAAGGAAAGAAAGAGCTGGTGAAGGATGTGCATCGACTCGCAAGGTTGGGATTTAGGTTGGTTGACTCGACCGGTGGCGGTGTTATTATTCAGAACAGATCAGAATCGCCTTGGTGACTGATGTAAAAGCTAGAAAAGATGAGCACCGATTTTGGTAAAGTTAAAGAAAGCCGTTTAGAATCATAGGGTGGAAGTCTTCTCCAAAGGGAGAGATGGTGACTTCAGTACCAGGGTCGCTTATGTGTTTCAAATATTGATGACTTGAGGAGTCAGATGTTGTACGAGGCTCATGGATCTAGGTATTCTATCCATCCAGGTGCCACCAAGATGTACCGTGATTTACAGGAAGTCTATTGGTGGAATGGCATTAAGAAGGACATCGCGGAGTTTGTAGCTAAGTGTCCAAACTGTTAGCAGGTGAAGGTCGAGCATCAGATACCGGGAGGTTTTCTTCAGGATATCAGTATTACTACTTGAAAGTGGGAAAAAATCAATATCGACTTCATCACAGGTTTACCTCGTACTCGCCGGTAATATGACTCCATTTGGGTTATTGTGGATAGGTAACCAAGGCCGCTCATTTTCTACCAGTCAAAACCACGGATTCGGCAGAGAATTATGCCAAATTATATATTCAGGAGCTAGTTCAATTGTATGGAGTGCCCTTGTCCATAATATCAAATAGAGGTACCTAATTTACCTCTCAGTATTGGAGGTCATTTCAAAACGGACTTAGCACTCAGGTTAAGCTTAGCACAACATTTCACCCACAAATGGATGGTCAAGCGGAGCAGACAATTTAGACTCTCAAGGACATGTTGATAGCATGAGTGATTGACTTAAAAGGTAGTTAGGATGATCATTTGCCTCTTATTGAGTTTGCATACAATAACAGCAACCATTCCAGTATTCAGATGGCTCCATTTGAGGCTCTCTATGGACGGAGATGTAGATCGCCTATTAGATGGTTTGAAGTTGGTGAGGCGACAATGATAGGACCAGATTCGGTCCATGAGGCTATGGAAAAGGTTCAGCTCATACGGGACAGGTTGAAAACATCTTAAAGTCGCCAAAAGTCCTATGCCGATGTGAGGAGGAGAGAATTGGAGTTTGAAGTGGACCATTGGGTGTTTATGAAAGTGTCTCCCATGAAGGCAGTGATGAGATTTGGAAAGAAAGGAAAACTCAACCCTCGTTATGTTAGCCTCTACTGGATAGTGAGACGGGTTGGCAAGGTGACATATGAATTGGATTTGGCCTCATAATTAGCTTTTGTTCATCTTGTATTCCATGTATCGCTCTTAAAGAAGCGTTTGAGTGATCCAGCTCTAGTTGTCCCGGTAGACAATGTCGGGGTGAAAGACAGCCTTAGTTAAGAGGAGGTTCCAATGGAAATACTGGATCGTCAGGTTCGAAGGCTAAGGAACAAAGAAGTAGCTTCAGTTAGAGATTTGTGGAGGAATCAGCATGTCGAAGGAGATACGTGGGAGGCCGAAGCAGACATGATGGCGAGATACCCATATTTATTCTCTACCGTCTTAGTTCCATCTTGAGGTATCAGTTTTGGCCCTAAAACTCTAATTAGTTTTCATGTTCAATTCGTGTGCCCAGGTTTATTTTATATATATGGATGTATGTATGATACATGAATTCAGTTCATCCATGTAGTTTGAATCTGAGATAGTCATTCCGTTAGTTTTTGGCTTTAATGATCAGTATTTAAGTGTAAAGATTGCATTTCTCTATTTTCTGTATGTTTTCCCACATTTGAGGATGAATGTTCCCAAGGGGCAGATATTGTAATACCCTGAAAGTGCCTAAGACTAGACCTGGGATGAAAAAATGAAAGTGGCAGAATTTGGGAAAAATTCCACAAAACGGGTCACCTAACGGATCGTTGGTCCAACCAACAACCCGTGGGAAGCATCTGTGATGAGGTCTGGTCGGGTGGCAATTGGAAGTAACGGGTCACATAACGACCCATGGTTTGATACCACGAGCCATCGTTTGAAGTCGTGGGGGACTATTTCTTAGCTTGAGAGGAAGTAATGGTTCATAGGACGATCCATCGTGAGTTATAATAGATCATAGTGAGCAATCGTAGGAAGGAGTATTAAAACCTTCAGTCCAGGTAACGGAAGGAAACCACGACACATTGGAAGGAGGAATGAGTTGTGGTGTGGCTCGGGGGAAGGCTTGTTGCAAGTCATCATGGGAGAAATAACAGATGACCTAACGGACTGTTGTCTGAAGCAACGACTCATCCTGTCGAGTCGTGGGAGTGAACCTGAGGAAGTGAAGTTGGGCAGTGGATCCAACAGACGGACACTACGAGTCGCAGTATCAAGGCACGACTCGTTGGACCATTCGTGGTTTCAGGCAGTGCAAAAATTTCAGTGAATTCATTAAGGGCACTTTCATTATTTTTAAGTCCTGGGGTCCTAAACTACGTCGATTAAGGCTCGATATGCATTATTTTATGAGGGTAAAACCTATTCTAGGCTCATTCATATCCATGCATGCAAAGTTATAGAATTAGAGAGGTGATCAAGCTTGTTCTTCTTTAATCTTTTCTTCAATTTTCCATTGGGCTTTCAAAAGGTGGTGAAATCTGATCTTCCCCAGGTATGTAGGGTTATGAGTGGGTGAATCCTTTCACACCCATGCCAAAATCTCTCTCTAAATCATGAATTTTCTATATTGATTCTATGGGGTTTCAACTCGATGCATGAAACAACGAATTCTCTACATGGGCATGATCTAAATGAGTTATTATTATTGGTTTACGAATATTGGGTAAGTTTTCAATTAAAAGTAATGTTTCAAGTTTTTAAAAATTAAAATGCCCATTTATAAGAAGTTCATGAAAGTTAAGGTTTATGATGAATGTTCATGTATGATGAATTATTGATGATGAAAAGCATGTTTTCAAGTTACCCATGTTTATAATTATGTATTCAAGTGAATTGAGTATTTTCAAGCATGTCAAAGTATTGGGCAATGCCCACATGTTCAAGAATGATTTACGATTGATGATATGGATTTCATGATTTATCGATTTATGATGTTTTCCAACTAAAGGGCCCTTGATTCATGACTAATCATGTATGAAAAAGGGGGATCAATGATGTTAAATGTTTATTTATCCATGAATCTCATGAAAGATTTTTATGATTTACGTATGATCCTAATATGAATGTTTTTGAGAGCAGTGTCTAGCACCGAGTAGCCCGGTGTTTAAAGGACTACGTCGATGTCTCATAACTATGTGCCACGGTAGGTTCATAATGATACATTACAATGTTAATGGATCCCCTCTTTCGTGATATTACATAATTCACGTCCCTTGCCTGGCAAGTCAGGGACGGCTCTGCCCACTTGAGCGAGATAGTTGGGGCATCATGTAAAGCTCTACCATGATGGTGTCGGTTATGATGAGTCCTCCCATTGTTCCGCATGTTTTATGCATTATTATGTTTATGTTATTTTGTCTCAAGTGATGATTTATAAAGTTTCTCTTATGACTATGAAAATGAATGGATTAAGAATGATTTGAACACCTTGAGCCTTATGTTATATTATAATATTTATGTTATGAGCATGTTGTCCCACTCTTATGATCTCTTATGAGTTTTTATGTATTTTTAAATGTTCGTTTTACTTACCTTGCATACTCGATACATTCCACGTACTGACTACATACTCTATGTTGTATTGTTTCATGTTACACACTCTGATCTTCAGATCCAGCACCGCCATTAGCTTGTCACGGAAATTTGCATCCAGCACTTTAGTGAGTCCTCATTCTCTGAGGATCAGTTTGATATCAGTTATCTTTTCATGTTTAGTTTTCTACACTTGCCGAGTTAGTGGGGGGTGTTGTCTCATCAACCCATCAGACATGTTAGAGGCTTTCAGACTATATGTGGTATTCAGCTATTATGGATGTAGTACGTTCCGCTTTCCGTGTTATATTATGTTTATGCTTCCACTATGTCTCTACGTTAAGTATTTTGCTTTATTGATATTGAGTTAAATGTATGTTCATGCCATGGGTCGACTTGAAGTCTCTCGTGGCTCCTTGTCCCGTGTTACGATTTGGGTCTACATTCGGGTCGTGACAGCCTCGTTGTAGCGGTCACTTGACCGCTGCCATGGTCTAGCCACAGCGGTACTACCTTGGCAATAACTCAACTTAACTAAACACCTGCAGTTCTCTTTTAACTCTTATTTAGCATACAACTCATTACATCCATATAGGTTATACATAGCTGTAAGCCCAACAATCAATGTACCATAACCACATAGGATATACAATGGAGTGCTCACAATAGACTCTGCAACTCATCACAAATTCTTATGTGACATTATAATTAATGACAAATCATCATAAACACATCAACATTTCTAGCATAATAACTATACAACCAGGAATTCAGCTTCATTCAAGTTCTCACATTTCCGAACCAATCTTATCTCTTTGGATTCTGTCAAGTATCGTAACAAATGATGATGTGCGTGGCACACGCCTCTGTCACATCACCATAATCACTCAAAACTGAACATCATTGTACACGCATGCTAGAGGGTCTTATTTCTGTCCTTCTAATCATAACCTGCAGGGGATTCTAGAAAGTCATGTACTGTACCGAAACGGTACCCTCTCCTACTCATTTCTTGTACGGATGCTCCCCTCGGACACGATCTACTCAATGATTATTGCTTGACTATATGCTTTCCTCGAGCACGAGCCACTCATCTCAGGACAAAACATATTATCCACTTTCATTTGCATAACTCGGTATTTTACCATAAAGTCAATTTACTCGGCCTTTAGAAAGCATAATCTTACCTCCCTCAACTTGAATTCTTAAACAATTCGCCGATAACTTGCAAGACAATACGAAAGAACATGTACAACATCTCAAACATCCAATTCCACATCACATAAGTAACGACATCATATCAGATTCATTTAGCAACTGAATTCAACAAGGGAGTTATTACAAAAAATAATGCCTGAGGATTAATACAACACATTATTATTCCACGCCTATACATGTCATTATATAAAGTCTAATTTCTTCTAAACCATAATCTACCTCGATTGGAGGATTAGAATGCCAATTACTCCACTAGAGCCTTGCCTTTCCCCAGCGCCTCGAAACATTCAAAATCTACAACAATAATTTCAGAGTAATCTATTATTTACTATTCAAAATATGGGTCTAGGACATTCAAACCCACCAAATTCTACCCGGTAACACGGTGTCCCTCTCTACCCGCTAAGGAATTCAATTCTTTCTGTTCGCATAATAATCCTTCCCAACCCGAGTCATGGAGTTCCCACTCCTCAACCCCTCATTAGGATTTTACTAGGGCTAATAGTCTTACTTTGTTGAATGGCGAGTCTCCATTATCCAAACCTTATGCACATGCATTCACAATCCCCTAAAAGATGCTCATTGCTCCCTTGTAGACCTAGGAACCAACACCCTTTAGTTCTTCATTAATTAGCCCAAGTTTTATCATTGTAGGGTTCCTAAACTATGGATTTCACCATTAGAGGTCTCCCTTCGATTCAATGGGGTTAGGGAGTCAAAAATAGAGAGAATAGACCGAAGTTCTTATCTTGGGGAAAGAGAATTGCTCTGCTCCTTGAAAATTGCCCTTCTTAACAGTTTGTGCTTTAAATAATGGGGTAGACCCCCTGAAATTACACTTAAAACTCGCTTACTAACTCCCGTCATCTGCTGCAGCGGACTCACTATAGTGCTTAAGACGCCGCCACAGCGGATCCGATGGTTACCATCCTATTCCATTACGATAGGCCTTTGATTGTGGTAATGGCCTCGTTACAGTGGTTTTCCCTGCACTACAGCAGGCCCCTGTAACTAGTAGCTCCCATTCCCTGCACAGACACCATTCCTCAACCTCAAGTTTTAACTAACACTCACCCAACACCTTCCTACCAATAACATAGGCAAAAGAGGGTGTTCCGGACTTATTTTTCCCCCGTGACGACGGACGGGTCATTACATTAGATACCAATTAAAATATCATTTAGCCCCGAACAACCTACAAGAGCGAGAAAAAAGACATACCAATTTCTATAAACAGCTGGGGGTATCTGTCTCGTATGTCGGCCTCGGTGTCCTAAGTAGATTCCTCTATGGGGCGATTTTTCTACTGGACCTTTACTATTGCTACCTCTTTTAACCTAAACTTATGGACCTCCCTATCTAATATAAACATCGACTCCTCCTCATAAGATAGGTTCTCGTCAAGCAGCACGGAATCTAAACAGATTATATAAGATCCATCTCCATGGTATTTCTTCAACATAGAGACATGAAAGGTCAGATGTACTCCTGACTGTGAATACCTCACATCGGGCCCCATACAAGTAATGCTCCAGATTTTTAGTGTGAATACTACCGCTGCCAACTCCAGGTCATGTGTAGGGTGATTCTTTTCATGCAGCTTCAGCTGTCTCAAAGCATAAGCAACGATCAATCCTTCTTAAATTAACACAGCACCCAACCCAGACTGTGAGTCATCACAATAGATTACAAGATCTTTATCTTCTACTGGTAGTTCTAAAATAGGTTTCGTGATTAGCAAGGTCTGGAGCTTTTGAATACTCTCTTCATATTCCTCAGACCACTGGAAGGGAACGTCTTCTTGGGTTAGACTTGTCAACACCAAGTCTATGGCTGCAAATCCCTTCACAAATCAGCGGTAATAGCTGGCCAGCCCCATTAAACTTTGTACCTCTATCACTGTAGTAGGCCTAACCCAATTTCGAACCGCTTCCACCTTAATCCCTTTCTTGGAGATTACATGCCTCAGAAATGACACCAACTCCAGCCAAAATTTGCATTTAGTGAACTTTAGGTACAACTGTTACTCCTTCAGCAGCCCCAACACAATTCTCAAATAATTCTCATGCTCCTGCTTAATCTTGGAGTATACCAAAATATCATCAATGTAAACAATTACAAAGGAATCCGATAGGTTTACTGTTCATTAAGCTCATGAATGTTGTTGGAGCATTAGTGAGTCCAAATGACATGATTAGGAACTCATAATGCCCATACCTGGTCCAAAAAGTTGTCTTGGGAATATCTTCAGCACGAATCTTCAATTGATGATAACTCGAGCTCAAGTTAATCTTTGAGAACACTGCAGCCCCCTGTAAATGATCAAACAGGTCATCTATTCGGGGAAGAGGGTATTTATTCCAAATTGATTACCTTATTCAACTGACGGTAGTCAATGCACATCCGTATGCTACCATCCTTCTTTTTCACAAACAACATCGGGGCACCCCACAGAGAGACACTCGACCTGATAAATACTTTACTAAGTAACTCTTGCAACTGCTCCTTAAGTTCCCTCAACTCAAATGGTGTCATCCTATATGACGATATGGAAATGGGTCGGGTCCCTGGCTCTAAATCTATATAAAAGTCAATATCTCGGTCAGGCAGCATGCCAGGCAAATCTACGAGAAATACCTCTAGAAACTCACAGACTATTGGGACCTACTCTATAAAGGGACCCTCTGAACTGGTATCCCGAATGTAGGCTAGATATGCTGAAAACCCTTGCCCTATCAATTTTCGAGGAGATAAGCTTCGTAGGAGTAGGGTTATAATTCCCTTTTCACTCTAACCAAGACAAACCTGGCATTGCTATAGTGACTGTCTTAGCATGGTAATCCAAATGGCATGGTACAGGGACAACCAACTTATTCTTAAAATCACATCAAAGTAAATCACCAAGTCTACCCGCAACTCACAACCCATGAAGTCTATCGAACAAGCATGGAAAACACTATCCAAAACCACAGAATCCCCTACAGGAGTAGACATATGAATTGGAATATTAAGAACATCACACGCAAGGTCTAATCCCACAGCAAAATAAGCAGATACATAGGAAAAGGTAGAACCAAGATTAAATAAGTCGTAGACATTTTGCCTCATACAAGAATCATACCTATGATAACAGCGTTTGAAGCCTCTCCTCAGTTCGACCAGGAAATGCATAGAAGTGGTCTTGATTACCTGCCTAGGACCCACCCCTGTTGGGCTGTGTAACCCCTCTGTCAGGCTGAGTACCACCCCTTCCCAACGAACACCTCCTCTACCAGGCTGGGCACCTCCTCTAATAGTTGGCTGACTGCCCCACCCCAAGTTGTAGGCAATCCCTACAAAATGCACTATCTCCTCTCTCGGTAGGGGCCGGAGCTCAAGGAGTTAGGTGCTGAACAATCTACCCTCCCTGACCAAAGCTGAGATACCAACTGCAGATGTGGCCATACTCCTCATGTTCAAGGCACACCTTAGCAATCACTGTCTTTTGAGTCGGAACGGAGGAAATAGGACGAGCCCCAAAATCTGAGCGAACTATTTGGGCATTCCCAGCTACACCTGAAGGTCGCTGAATGGTCCTTGGCGGAACCCCAACTGAAACCTGCATAGCCGACTAAATGGGGAATCTAGAGTGCCCTGGGGAATCGGAGTTCTAGAAAAGGAACCACTGAAAGTACTCACCTTTTGGGCCTTTTTCTCGGCGTTCCTTACATACCTATCCTGTTTCACCCTTTCCACATTCCTCATAACTCTACCACTTCCTGGAAGTTCTTACTTATGGAGACCATCTGGAGGGCTGATAGCTGAAGGCCCACATTCAGGCCCTTAACAAATTGTCTGATTCTCTCCTCCTTAGTGGGCAATAAGGGCAGGGCATACCTGGACATCAAGCCTCATAGGCTACAACTAAAGAGGTCCCCTACTCGATGGTGGTGAACTCTTCTTGCCTCCAATCTCGCAGAGTACGAGGCACATACTTCCCCAAGAAGGTGGAGTAGAACTGAGTCAAGGTCAGTAGTGGCAACCCCGCCAGTTTGCACTCCACAAATGCTTTCCCCTAAATCTTAGCATCTCCCATCAACTGAAAGGTGAAAAATTTCACCCCATACTTCTCCATTTTCTCCATTTTATGGAGCCTCTCATGGAAGTCGATAATGAACTCATAGGTTTCCTCAGCCTCAATACCATAAAAGGTTGTAGGCTTCATCTTCGTGAACCACCAAAACAAGTCATGCTCCTCCCCAATCATTATCGATCCAGGCACCGGCCTCAAAAATATCACCTATACGGCGAGCCACAGCAGTTGCATGATGTATCCCTAACCGCTGCCATGCAAAGGTTATTGGTGTTGCACCATTACCCACGAGGCCGCTCAAAAGATTCAGGACCTGAAACAAGACCTCAGAGGATACTGGAGCGGATGCAGCCTCTCCCCGTGTTGGGACCTCTACCTCTACTTCCACTCCTTTCTGAACCACCGGAGGCATTGGATATGCTGACCTTTCACGAGTAGGAGCAGGAGCACGGGCCCCTCATGTAGCAGCAGTAGGCCTTCGCCCGCAACCTCGGCCCCGTCCTCTACCAAGAACTGCGGCTGCTACTATTGGCTCGGGTGTTTCTTCTCTAATTCCGTCTGTACGTACTCTCACCATCTATGAGAAAAAAAAAAGAAAAAATTGTCAAATACCAATTTGAATCACCAGATACCAATTAGTATAGAATCAAGTAATAGCATGAGAAGGGAAAGAAAGAAGGGAGTTTTCCTAAAGTCCTGTAGCCTCTTGAAGATAAGTAATGTATGTCTCTATATTAATCCATGAGACTCTACTAGGCTCATCCTCGTACAATAAGATCAACAAATCTAGGGCTCTAATACAAATTTTGTCACAACCCAAGTGGCCATGATTGGCCCCCACACTATCATCTCAGATGGGCGAAATAATGAATCCCCAGCTAATTACTCAATCTCCACAATAAGTATAAGTAAATCACAACAAAACCATAAGTAGCGGAAACTTAAATAAAAAGAAATGAAATTTACATCAAACGGTCCAATACATTCCCAGAAACTGAAAGTCGTTGTACGAATGGATAACTACCTAAACTAATCTAGAGAGGAATAACTAATAAAATCCAAGACAAACCAATGTTTAGACAAAAGACATCGTCATCGGTGGAACTGTGCAACACCTCTACGTCTGCTCACCTTCAGATATTGGTTGTTACTCTAAAGGTGGGGTCCACACGAACCCTTTAGATAGAGGTTAGCACTCAGAAAAGAAGTTGAGGAGTAGTATTAGTACGACACAATATACTGGGTAGGCATCATATAATAACACGTATATTGTGGAATAACAACATGCAATTATCCAAAGCATAAGTTCATTAAGTAATACTCATTCAAGAATCAATCCATGTGGAGGGTTCGACTGGCCTGCTCACTGGATTGAGCCTCGCTGCAGCAGTCATTTGATCGCTGCCATAGTCTCGCCACGATGGTGAAGGTACCACTACAACAGTACTACCTTGGCAGTAACTCGACTTAACTAAACACCTGCAGTTCTCTTTTAACTTTTTTTCAACATACAACTCATTAAATCCATACAAGTTATTCATAGCCGTAAGTCCAACAATCAATGTACCATAACCACATAGGATATACAATGGACTACTCACAACAGACTCCAGTACTCATCACAAATTCTTACCTGACTTTATAATTAATTAAATCATCTTAAACACATCAACATTGCTAGCAAAAAAAACTATATAACCAGGAATTCAGCTTCATTCAAGTTCTCACATTTTACAACCAATCTTACCTCTTTGGATTTTGTCAAGTATCGTAACAAATGATGATGTTTTAGGAACACACCTCCGTCACATCACCATAATCACTCAAAACTGAACATCAATGTACACACGTACTAGAGGATCTTATTTGTGCCCTTTTAGTCATGACCTGCGGGGGACTCCAGAAATCCATGTACTATCCCTGTGTGGTATCCTGCTTCCACTCATCTACTAGTCTGAATGCTCTCATCGAAATGAGTCGCTCAATCATAATCGCTCACCCGGATGCTCTCCTCAGGAAATGCGTCACTCATCTCAGGACAAAACTTGTTAGCCACTTTCATTTGCATAACTCGGTATTTTACCACAAATTCAATTTACTTGATCTTTAGGAGGCATCATCTTACCTCCATAAACTTGAATATTTAAACAATTTGTCGATCACTTGCAAGACAATACGAAAGAACAGATACAACATCTGAAATATCCTGTCACAGCCCAACCCAAAGAAGCGTGACTAGCACCTAGTGCCACCCCTGATAGGAGCATACGCGATGCCCAAATATAAAACAAAGGCCAAAAACTTATGAGGTTTGGCATAAAGTAACATACTGACAATAGTAATCAATAAAATGTGGAAAGTAGGTATTACGCTACTGGGGTCGTCAAGACCACATACAACCAAAAGGCATATACAAGGACTCACATGACCTACTACAATATTTACAACCCAACATATACCGTCTATGAGCCTCTAAAGAGTTTAACAAGTTTGTACTGATCGGGACAGGGCCCCAACCTATCCAATATGTACCTAAAATCATAAAAAGGTATCTCTGAACAATTCTGGATCTTAACACACCTGTCTGGAACTCAACTCAACCTCAAGGACCTCGATCAACCTAAGGGTTAGGACCTGCAGGAATGAATACAACGCCCGACTAGGGAGATAGTACACGATATACCGAATATGAGAGGCTACTATAAGACAAGAGTTCAGAGATAATATACAACTGATAGACCATAGAGAGACAACCTCAAAAAAACATAACATGGCAACCCATATACCTAGGACATATAGGAAGCTCCAAAAAACAATATACCACCACCAATCAATACAAAGATAACACAAATGAACTATATCATCAATCAGGCACTGTTGGACCATCTCTCAGCTATGTAGTTAGCTAGCTCAATCCATCAAGGAGAACCAACGCAATCCCATAATGGCACAGACATGTCGGACCACTCTCGAATCATGTATTGATTTGAAACTACGAAAGACATCATCCTCAACCCCGTAGGTCGATCAACCCTTAGGCTCAACCCCTCAGTTGAAAACCCTTTCGTACGTCGGATATCCATAAGCCCCAAAGACTAAATTAAAACATACAACCATAATCACAAACATTCACAAATGTTCATAATTAAGGATCCTAAACAGCTCCTAATCGACTCACGATGGCGTCAACCGACACAAACTAATTTTAAGAGTTGCTCGACTCGACGACGTGCCCACTGGCACATGAGTCTAACCCAACCTTATGACAACATCAACCTACAACACCACAAAACCAGTAGCTCAACCAAGGGTACACCTATCACAAATTCAAGGCTTCATGAGACAGCCCACACGCACGACAATAACACTAGCACAAGTCTATGGAAATCATGCCGAAAAAGGGAACAAACGGCCTACACATACTCGGACGTCGATGAACCAAAGATAGACAAACCTCCAGTCCCCAAGTACACTAAGATAATTCCTTAAAGAAGAAAACAAACCACCAACACGCTACTAGAAGATTCAAGAAGAGAAACAACACAAAATAATGTTTACCGACTAGTTCTTCATGAATTCGGAAGTAGGAAATCTAAAATAACATTCTACCAAGATCAACAACTCCTTACGCATCCTAAGAATTCTAATAACTAACAAGGAACAAGAACTTACCAACCAAAAACACGAAGCAACCACCAAACTACCGAAAACACAATTCAGCGACATGATCTACTTGAAGAATCCAACTCCCGACACCAAAATCACTTGGACTTATGACTTCTAGCTCCAAAACCCAAATAAAACCATGGAGAGAAATTGAGAGAGGTTTATTACGAAATAGGTTACTGGAAAATGAATTTGGATGACCAACAACCGACCAAAGGGGATTAATAGTCCTCCACCGCCTTAGTTATTTTTGACGTGTCTATTTGTGCAGTCTCACGAAAACACGAATATATCTCTACTCCAAAGTCAGATTGACGAACAGTTTCATGCATTTGAACTAAACTCATATACCTTTAATTTGATAGATCGTACACCCCATAACTCCTTAAATATTGGGATAAATTCCTCGAGAAATTTGACCTAAATTTCAAAAAAGAAATTTTGCAATAACTTTTGCAAAATTTCGTTTTACAACTTCATCGACATCCAATATTAAATATGATCATAGAGTGACTCAAATACCTCATAACACTTCCTTAGTATCCTATTAAGTACTCTTAGTCCTATCTCAAAAGTACAAATTTATTGCTTAAACTATACGGGGTGTTACATCCTTCCCCTCTTAGAAACATTCGGCCTCGAATGTTGGGCAACACACACGATTCATGCCTGGGAGTTTGATACGACACAAATAACCTACAAACTTATAGAACAAAAGGTCTAACACAAACAATACCAATAATACCATATACATACCTGGCGTGTTGCCTGCTGGAAGCTCTTTGACCCGCTGGCTATCCAATGCGAAGATACGTGGATAAGGATAAGCATAATCCAGCATGGAAGCTTCGCCTCTACCTTGCCCTCGGACCAATTGTGCCCCTGGTCCACTCAGCCCTGCTGGTGCAGACGACCCTACCACAGACCTGGTCAACCATGTCGTGCCACTCTATCCTCGAACAGGACAATCCATGAAATTGTGACCCTCACCACCACAAGTAAAACATATAATCGGCTCCCTTCTACACCTACCTGCGTGCCTCCTACCGCATACTCTGCAAAACGGTATTGCCAACCCTCTAGATTGTCGTTGTCCTGCCTCCGCTGGGTACCATGACTAGGTTCTGTAGTTGATATTGGTGGTGTCAAATATCCAAATGGCTCCCCCTGATACCATGGATTAGATCCACCCCATGATCCATTCTGGAAGTCTGCAGGCCTCATTCTCTTTTGTAGCTCCCTCTCAGCTCGCTCCCCTTCTAGTCGTTTTAAATTGTAATCCTCCAAACTCTATGCTAATGCATGTATACGTGCTATGCTTGCACCCACCTGCATAGCAGCAACCCTGTAATGCTGCACATACTCTGGAAGCAACCCATTTACATACCGATGAATCCTGGCTGGCATGGTACTAACAAAAGAAGGAGCATATCGGGCCAGCGAATCAAACAAAGTCCATACTCCTGCACGCTCATATTTCCCTACTCCAAGCATAAAAACCAATTTGTCCTATCACCCCGAACCTCTAAAGGCAGATACTAATCTAGAAATGCGTCAACAAAATTAGCCCACTTGACTAGAGGTGCATCTCGACCCCTCAAGCGCTCCCAACCTTTATACGACAACACCGCTACATCGCACAATCTACATGCCGCCAACTCTACAGCCTCAATAGGAGTGGCATGCATAACTCGGAAGATGTGATATAACTGATCCACGAAGTCCTGTTGGTCCTCATTTACTTGTGTCCCAGAGAACTCTAGAGGATTCAAAGCTATGAACTCTCGAGTCCTAGAACTCCCAGCACGTTCTCCAAACCCTACACTAGTTGTGCCCCAACCTCTAGCTGTCCCGCTACTACTCTGCACAGCAACTGTACTGCAACCCTCAACTCCTGATCTGTTGCAATTGGGGGATGTGCTGCAGCTCTCGGGACCTGCTCAGCCCTTTGAACATCTCTAGCTGGGGGTATTGGTTCTGGTGGTGGAGTAATGATCTCATCTTGGGCCTTAGATGGGTCTGTCTCTATATGTCGTACCCTGCTGTTACCCTCACTTGCTATAATATCTAGTCGTTGTCCGGCCGCTGTTCTCCGAGTTACAGGCATCCCCGCACAATTTAACAAACGTAAGATTAGAACCGACTCCTACAACTTCAGACTTAGCGCACGATTTGATTAAGAAAGAAAAGTAACCATCCTAAATGCCCTGTAGCCTCTTGTTTATAAGTACGCTACGCAACACACACAAATAAGACTCTACAAGACACGACTCATAGACTCCCCAAGATATAAATTACTCTGATACCAAATCTGTCACACCCCAATACGAGGAAGCGTGACTGGCACTTGGTGCCACCCTAATAGGAGCATACGCGACACCAAAATATAAAACAAAGGCCAGAACTTATGAGGTTTGGCATAAAGTAACATACTGACAGTAGTAATCAGTAAAATATGGAAAGTAGGTATTATGTTACTGGGGTCGTCAAGACCAAATACAATCAAAAAGCATATACAAGGACTCACATGACCTACTACAACATTTACAACCCAACAAATACCATCTATGAGCCTCTAAAGAGGTTAACAAGTTCATATTGATCGGGACAGGGCCCCGACCTACCCAATATGTACCCAAAATCATAAAAAGGTATCTATGAACAAGCTAGAGCTTATCACACCTGTCTGAAACTCAACTCAACCTCGAGGACCTCAATCATCCTGACAGTTAGGACCTGCATGCATGAATGCAGCGCCCGACTAGGGTGTTAGTACACAATGTACCAAATATGAGAGGCGACTATAAGATAAGAGTTCAAAGATAATAGACAACTAATAGAACATAGAGCGACAACCTCAAAAAACATAACATGGAAACCCATATATCTGGGACATATAGGAAGCTCCAAACAAAAATATAACACCACCAATCAATACAAAGATAACACAAATGAACTATATCATCAAACAGGCACTACCGGACCATCTCTCGGCTGTGCAATTAGCTAACTCAATCCATCTGGTAGGACCAAGGCAATCCCAAAAAGGCTCAGATATATCAGACCACTCTCGAATCATGTCTTGATTTGACACTATGGAGGACATCATCCTCAACCCCATAGGTCAATCAACCCTTGGGCTCAACCCCTCAGCCGGAAACACTCTCATGCGTCGAGTATCCACAAGCCCCAAGGCCTAAATTAGAACATACAACCATAATCACAAACATTCACAAGTAAGGACCCTAAACAACCCATAATCGACTCACGATGGCGTCAATCGACACAAACTAATTTTAAGAGTTGCTCGACTCGACAACATGCCCGCTGGCACACGAGTCTAACCCAACCTTATGACAACATCAACCTACAACACCACACAACCAGTAGCTCAATCAAGGGTACACCTATCACGAATTCAAGTCTTCATGAGGCAGTTCACACGCATGACAATAACACTAGCAGAATTCTACGGAAATCATGCCGAAAAAGGGAACAAACGGCCTACACATACCTCAGACGTCCATGAACCCAAGCTAGCCAAACCTCAACTCCCCAAATACACCAATATACTTTCTTAAATCAGAAACCAAACCATCAACACGCTGCTAGAAGATCTAAGAAGAGAAACAACATAAAACAAAATTTACCGACTAGTTCTTCATGAATTCAGCAATAAGAAATCTAAAATAACATTCTACTGAGATCAACAACTCCTTAAGCATCCTAAGAATACTAAGAACCAACAAGGAATGAGAACTTACCAACCAGAAACACAAAGCAGTGATCTTGGGCATATTTATATGCCCAAAGACTATTTTATACACATGTTTTAGCCATTTTTGTACCTTAATTTAAGAATAATCTCATGTATTTTGTGTAATTTGTGGTCATGGACTAACAAATATGATTAGCTCTCTTTATAAGTTGAAATTGCCAATGTATAGAGCTCAATGTGAAGATAATGGTCCTAATCTTGAAGATAAATGATAAGGGATGGATTATGGATGGTGAGACAAACTAAAAAGGACACTTGTAGTCAACTCGACGCCACAGAGAAGCATTGGGGCATTCAACAACATGCCACGGAGAAAAGAATTAATTTATATGAACAAGGGCTGCAAAATAGTGAG
This sequence comes from Datura wrightii, assembly GCA_035772735.1. NCBI lineage: Eukaryota > Viridiplantae > Streptophyta > Magnoliopsida > Solanales > Solanaceae > Datura > Datura wrightii. Next base: position 119,060,611 of record JASDFA010000020.1, on the reverse strand, counting down.
CATCTGTAATAACAGAGTGTCACATAGGCAAATCTCCCCGATAGCTAGCGTGTCACGGAGGCAAATCTCCGCGATAGGCAGCGTGACACGGAGTTGTTTCACCACAAGACAAATTTTACATTTTTTCAACTTATTATAAATTGAACCCTTAGCTTCTAAATTTATTATCACGAAAATATTTGGGGAAGGCAGAGAGGAGCGAAGGGAGAAGTGAAGAACTTCACCGAGGGTTCAAAGTTTGTCATTCTCTTTTAATCATTCTTGTAATTACATTCACTTTAAACATGTTTCTGAGTGTTTGTATGAACATGAGTGGTTAACATCCTTCTTCTAGAGTTAAGGCCACATGATATGAATGTAATTGCATGAATTCATTTTTGGTTTAAGTTTTCTTTGTTGTTTTGTCTTGCGTTCTTATTAATTATTGTTTTAATGTTTGATCACCATTGAAACTAACTTGTTAATCTTAGGCAAAAGCTTGAAAGAGTAACCCTAGGTTAGAACGAAAGAATGCAGAGAGAAAGTTCTTGTCTTTAAGATAGGATTTGCGGTTAGGATAGCAATTATACCTAATTCTCCTTTCTTGGTTAATAAAACGGGAAGATAGCTAGACACTTAGGATTAAATTATCACATCACCACTCTCAGATGTAGTTGTGAAGTTAATTCTAGGTTAAATGATTAGAGGTATGAAAGTCCATAATCAAGGGCATAAACCCCATAAACCACATCCATAGTGTTAAATTGCTCACGAATTAGGACATCACATCCCCGCTCAATGATGTAGGTGTGAGACTAGTTTGTTGTGTTTAGAGGCTCGAAAGACCATGAACATTGCATATTAACTCTGTGAGACAACAATTGAATTTCATATTCTTGAACCATTCTGAATTATTGCATTGCATGATTGTCAGGTCTTAACTCTAGATGCTTCTTATTATTGTTTCCCGATTATTTTGTGATCATTCATAGATTTAGTTACAACATTCAAAATCTCTAAAACCAACACTTGTGAAAATTGAATTAACATCTAAACTGAACATTTGCTATAATAGTCCAGTCCCTGTGGGTTCGACATCCGGCTCTTAAAGAGTCACTATATTACTTATACAGCTGCGCACGCTTGCATGTGCACTGGGAAGCAATAAGTGTTAGTCCATGCACACACATATACATAAAATACATGAGAATGTAATCAAATAAATTACCAAATATGACTAAACTAAGTTATAAAATAGCACTTGGACATGTAAATATACCCAAGATCACTATCCCACCAAACTGCCAGAAACACAATTCAACAACACGATCTACTCGAAGAATCCAACTCCCGACACCAAAATCACTTGGACTTATGACTTCTAGCTCCAAAATCCAAAGAAAACCATGGAGAGAACTTGAGAGAGGTTTATTACGAAATAGGTTGCTGGAAAATGAATTTGGATGACCAACAACTGACCAAGGGGGATTAAATGTCCTCCACCACCTTAGTTATTTTTTTACGTATCTGCTTGTGCAGTCTCACGAAAATGTGAATATCTCTCTACTCTAAAGTCAAATGGATGAATGGTTTAATGCATTGGAAACTACACTCATAGACCTTTAATTTGATAGGTCATACACCCACTAACTCCTTATAGATTGGGAGAAATGCCTCGAGACATTTGACCTAAATTTTAAGAAATCTCAAGAAAGAAATTTTGCGATAACTTTTGATGAATATTATTTTAAAACTTTATCGACGTCCAATATTATATACGATCATAGAATGACTCAAATACCTCATAATACTTCCTTCGTAACCTATTAAGTACTTTTTTTCCTATCTCAGAAGTATAAATTTATTAATTAAACTATACGGGGTGCTACGCAACCAATTCCATATCACATAAGTAACGACATCATATCAAATTCATTTAGCACTTAAATTCAACAGGGGAGTCATTACAACAAATAATGTCCAGGGATCAATACAACATATTATCATTCCAAACCCACACATGTCGTTATATAAAGTCTAACTCCTTCTAAATCATAACCTACCTCGATTAGAGGATTAGTTTGTTTTGTTAGGACATTTTGTGTACTTTTTCCAACAAGGAAATCAAAAATAACTGAAACTCATTAAAAAGCCTTTTACGACCACTAAAAGCTCGACTCTCATAAGAGGAACTTTCTAAGAGGTTGAGCTTAATCAAAACATGTAAGGACTAATCTCTAGCATGCCCGCTAAGAAAATCCTTAGTCCATCCTAGGTCCTCACCCCCTAAAAAGTCCTAACTCAACCCCTTAACACTCTTATTTTTCATTAAAGCCAACCAACATCAATTAAAATATAAAAAAGGAACAATAAATAACAAATGCACAAATAAAGATAAAAAAGTTCAAATAACTATATCAAAAGTAAAAGTAGTTTTGGAGAAAATAATTACTCTTTATGCTTTAACATCAAGTGTATTGGGGTATCTTTTATTTTTGAAGGTAATCATTATAATTCGATGTCTTGAAGTTCCTATAAATACTCAATGCAGTGGGGCGCTTTTTTCTCTACCACAACATGACCCAAAATAAAAAAGTATTTTTGCTATCTCTTTTTGGTAATCTATGTTTCTCAGTCTTTTTTTTATTATTACTTTAAGTATTTTTTGTTGTTCAACAAGAGGTTCTATCCTTTAACAAAATAGTTATCCACTCACATTTATGCTGATTTTATTGTTAATCATTTGGAATAGTATGACACGTTATGTAAATATGTCACACTTAGATGTTGTAATTGAAGTTTATCATTATATGTTGGTATCCATAATCGTGTTCTATTAATGATTTTGAAATGATCTAATATCTCAGATTGCATCGCAGATTATAGGATTAGAAGTCATTTAAAAGAATATTTGTTAGTTTTAAATTTACAACATAAGGTTTTTCAGTTTAGTGTACCATATGAATGACATATGTGACCCTTTCAATTTGAGTGTTTTGACTTCATGTGTTAACTGTTATATAACTTGATTGTTGAATTCAACATTTGTAGGATACAACTATGGCACAATCCCTAGATTAGTGTACCAACTATTAGCTTGATAAATCTACCTATAACCATTATCGACGCTACTTTTGGCATATAGAAACACATGACATATAGAAAATAAGCATTTTTGACCTTCTAAAAATTTGATCAAACAGGCTATAAGACTTTATATCCAGCAAATCTAAGACATAACACTAATTGAGACTATTAAAATGTCTTTTTAAGCATTAATCCTTCCATATTATGCACATGTATTACTCTATTAAAAATATTCACAATACAATTCCCAGTAAAAAGAAACATAATAAAATAGTGCATCAGTCTTGTTTCAAAATATGACAGTCTCTCAAAATTTATGTAAATATTCATCAAATTTCATAAAATTATTTAAGTCTATGATAGCTTGAGTTTGACCAAAAAATTTGCATTTTGACTTCATATTGCACCTTCACCCTCGTCCGCAACCTCAACATTAACCTAGCCTCAATATTTTCCATTACTAGTTCTACTTCTATAAGTATCTAAACCTCATAAACTAAATTATCATAAGTTGTTAGTAGAGCTTTGTTCATCCTATCTAGGATAACAAGTTTTGTCTTTACTAATATTATTGAACGAAAAAAGTTGATACAAAAAATACATGGACATTGTAAAGATTTTTCATGCTTAATCTCATGTTAGAGTTTTCAGTTGATATCATGCACTCGAGATGATTTTTGTTTTACTAAATTATCCTTATTAATTATAATTTAAAATTTTAAGCTTGACTATTAGTAATTTATATAGTTACTTGATGATAAGGATATATCGAAAAAAATAATAAATCTCTTTTGATTTTGCTAAAATAGACATGCAAAAAGAAAATCTATATTTTATATAAAGAACTAGTAAAAAGGAATGGAGTGGATACTAATTTTAAATTTTAAATTAATAACAAAGTATTGAAAAACTAGTGAACTTATTTTTTATTATAATTAAAAATACTAAAATAAATAAAGAATAACTAAAATTTGAGAAGTCCAAATCAACCCCTAAAAATCCGGGCTCTCATAAGAAGGACTTTTTAAGGGATCGAGCTCAACCAAAACCTCTAGAAGCTAACCCTAGAATGTCCCCTACAAAAATTTCTAGCCCAGCTCTTACTCTCCTCGGCTCCTAAAAAGCCTCAACTTGTCACCCTTTAACACCCTCATTTCTCATTTAAGCCAACCAACATCACTTAAAATATTTTTTTAAAAAAAGAAATGGTAACTTGTTAAAGTTATTTTTTATAGATAATTATTAATTTTTGTTACTCAAAAACATCTGCATGTTCTATGCATTTTGTTGGGACAACGGAATAACAATAATAAACACACACACACAAATTAACTGCGAGAAAATAGAGAAAAACGGAACACAAAAGACACACAAGAATTTACGTGGTTCGGTCTCACGACCTAGTCCACAACTGCAACTAGGAGGAATTTTAATACTCTCTCTCTTGTGGTGTATAGATTACAAGTACAAGCTATCTATTTATAGAAATAGATTAGGGTTATTAGGGTTTCTAACGGGCCTAATTAATCAGGCCTCCACAAGCCCAACAATCTCCCACTTGGAGGCATGATAATCTTCAACTGTCATCCACTGTGAGCACTTGTACGTCTAGTAATCTCCTCCTCATCTTCCTGGTTGCAGCGGCCTTTTCATCAGTTAACCTGAAGGTCCGTTGAAGCTTCCCCAAGCTCCAACATCAGTCACGGCTAAAACTGCCCCTGACTCGTCCTCTGTCCCTACCGACTCCCACTTGCACGAACTGCCGAATCCTGGGATACTCTGAGAACAAACAACACTCTCCATAGTTAGCAGGTAATCATCCGGAGAGACTTTGACAGCTGGAACACTGGTTCTCTTAACCCACTGTCTGGTAACTCTGGCTGAAGTTTTAACTGGCTGACTGCCGATGCTCCCACTGCCACGAGAACCCCTGACTGGTTTACCTGAACCTTTCCAAGCACGTTCAACCTGAATCTGACCTGTGGCTCTGGGTTTATCTCCTGCAAAACGAACCTTCTTATGCCCACGAGACTCTGTGAACCGGATTTTGTTTCTCTTCTGATCTGGGACAGTCACTCCCTCAGATGGTAAATAGACCATATACAGCGAACTCCGTTTCTTTCCTCGAGCTATGACCAAGTTCCCCTTCATCACCTTCCACTGCCCGTTTCCGAACTTAACATCGTGTCCCTCATCATCCAACTGCCCAACAGAAATCAACCGTTTCTTCAAGCTTGGAATCACTCAGACATCCTTTAAAGTCCACGAACCGACTGAAGTTTTCAGAATCATGTCACCCATGCCCGTTACATCAAGAACTTTATTGTTTGCTAGTCTTACCTTTCCAAAATCCCCTTCTTTCAGATTCTGCAATGCTTCACTGCTGTGGGTAGCATGAAATGAAGCACCAGAATCCATGACCCACGAATCCACACTGCTCTCCACGCTACATATCAAGAGATCATTATGAGCATAGTCTCTTGCAATGTTAACTTGTTTATTATTCGGGCATTGATTCCTGAAATGCCCCACCTCCTTGCACGTCCAACACGTTATATCTGAGCGATCCTGAGTCTTCGACTGACTCCTTCTTCTGTTCCTGCTCCCACTACCTCTGCTATTTCTCCTTCCTCTGCTGACATTTAGCAATTCACTCGATGATTCCCCAGAACTCCTTCTTCTGACATCCTCTCCTAGAATGAGATCACGAATCTTCTCAAAAGTGAATCCATCGGGTCCCGCTGAACTGGTAACTGCTGTAACCGTTCCGGACCAACTGTCAGGTAATGACGATAGCAGTAGTAAGGCTTGAACTTCATCATCGAACTTAATGCCCACTGACGTAAGTCTGGCTAAGATTGAATTCATTGTATTTATGTGCTCGGTAACTAAACTGCCTTCCTTCATTTTTGTGTTCACCAATTCTCTAATCAGAAAGACCTTGTTTGCTGCAGATGGCTTCTCGTACATGTTAGACAGCGCTTCCATGACACCTTTCGCTGTCTTCTCCTTCAGAATGTTAAACGCAACATTCTTGGTCAACGAGAGTCGGATAACCGCCATGGCTTTCCGATCCAAACCTGCCCACTCTGCATCAGACATCTTTTCTGGCTTGTCACCCAATACCATGTCTAACTCCTTCTGAACCAGCAAATCCTCAATTTGCATTTTCCACCAACTGAAATCTGCACCATTAAACTTTTCAACTCGATACTTCCCATCTTCTGCCATCTCAAACGACTAGATGAGGTACCCGGTACAACTGATCTCAGATCTTGGTAACTTCGTCAGAAATTCAATGACAAAACCAATACGCACCAACAAAGCAACTCGGACCAACAACAACAAAAAAAAACCAATTGAAAAACTTTCTGCCGGTGAACACTACCTGCCGGCGACTGCGAGTTTCTCTTTCTCCGGTGCTGCGCGCTCGAGGCTGTTCAGATCTGCTGCTCGTGACGGCGACGGTACGACTGAACGGCTGAACGGAGACCTGCACGACTGGTTTCTGTTTTTTTTTTTTTCTTGCTCGATCTGAAAAAAAAGATTTTTTTTCTTTCGGTCGGACTGGTTCGCAACTGGCAGCAGCGACGGCTGCTTGATCTGGGTTGCACTGCTGCTGCTCTCTCCCTTTCTCCAAAAATTTTTTTTTTTTTTTGGGGGGGGGGGGGTCTTCTCACTAATTTTTTTTCGTGTGTATAACCTCGCTCTGATACCAATTGTTGGGACAATGGAATAACAACAATAAACACACACACATAAATTAACTGCGAGAAAATAGAGAAAAACGGAACACAAAAGACACACAAGAATTTACGTGGTTCGGTCTCACGACCTAGTCCACAACTGCAACTAGGAGGAATTTTAATACTCTCTCTCTTGTGGTGTATAGATTACAAGTACAAGCTATTTATTTATAGAAATAGATTAGGGTTATTAGGGTTTCTAACGGGCCTAATTAATCAGGCCTCCACAAGCCCAACACATTTTGCATTGAAATATATATTTAGTGAATGAAACGACCGCATTGCAATTCACAAGTTAACTTAGGATAAATCAATTAATTAAGTTTGTCATGTAGATGGAAAAAACAAAATTAATTTATAGTTTTTCTTCAATCAAAACAAATGCATTAATAAAAATAAAATCTTCTAAGTAACTACCTCTAAAGAAAATGTAGTTTTGGAAAAAAACTATACCCTTTTTTGTATTTACATCCAACATGTTGGGGTGTTTTTTATTTTTTCTATATCCATGTAACATGCCCCAAGTAATGATTCGAATTGTTTTCTCTTATTCACCGAGAGGTTCCATCCTTTGACGAACAGTTATCAACTCACATTTATGCAGACTTCATTGGTTATTATCTGAAATAGTATTACATCTTATGCAAATATATCACGTTCAAGTGTGTAATTTGAGTTTTATTATTGTGTGTCGATATTTTACAATTATGGCATATTCATTATTTGACCCGTTCGAAAGCCCCAGATCACATAGTGTAGGATTATCATTCTTATTTAAAAGGATATTTGTTGATTTTAAATTCATGACAAGTGTTTTCAGTTCACTATACCATATAAAGGGTATATGCGCACTTTTCAGTTATATGAAAGTATTCATTTATCGTATTTTATTATTAACATTCAATATGATAACATTAAATAAGACACTTTCTTTAATATTTATTCACATCTTATATGAGTACCAATTTAGCCAAGAGCAGTGTTTTTTATGAAATATATATGTTATGTTTTTAGAACGAGGAATAATTTAATTCATAAATTTTTGTAGGATAGTTTTATGATTTAATTTTTAATTATAAAACTTTTCATTTTTAAAATATAATAGATGCATATATAAATTAAATTGTCGTTGGTCTTATTTTTGACTTTGTAGTTTATAACTCTTATATTTTCATATGAGGTAAATATTTTAGTTTTATAACATACTTCTTTTGGCAATATTTACTTATATTGGAAAGATTCTTCTAAGTTAATAAAATGTTAGCCATTTGTTACAATATATCTATCTTGATTTTTGTTGTAAAAAATCTTATTGATAGAAATAAAAACTTAAGTAATTTAATTTAAAGTTCTAAAATAGCAGGAAAAGTTTTAAGTTTCAAAAACTTGAAAATTTTAACTAAAACCTTAAAAACTTGAGAAAGTAAATTTACTATATTTCTAATGTCATGAACGTAAAAGAAAGGAACTTTTTAAAGTATTAATGGTAAAGAAATCATGAACTTTGTCCATGATTTTCCTGCATATATGTCTAGATTAAATAAAAATCAATTTTTATTTAATTTAATTTTATATTTTTAAAAATTTAGTAATATTTGATTTGATTTAATTTTATATTTTTAAAAATTAATAATATTTAATTTAATTTGATTAGGTTTTATATTTTTAAAAATTGATTAAATAAACTAAAGAATTCTCTGCCATCTAAGTTTATTCTTCTTCTCAGCAAATTTTACTTTTTGCTAATATTTCTTACACTTGTTTTTGACATAATTGCAAAACTTTATTCAAACTCAAATATTATTGTTCACTTGAAGACCTGCAAAGGAAGGGGCACATAAAAATTATTTGTACATCTCGTGAATCGTACCAGTCTCTACTGGGGGTTATTACTCATTTTTGTATTTGCTGTTTTATTTTTCAATTATTTCTTTAATTAAGAAAATGAAAGAGAATAAATAAAATTCTCTTAGCTCATTCGGAAGGATCTCATAATTTAATTATTCATGAATGTTTATGTCTCTAGCATGACCACTTGATGAAATCTGGAGGGAAGTGGGGTAAATGACCGATACTACTGGAAGGATTCCTCTTTGAATAATAGGTACTGTAACTGGTATTCTTGTAATCGGTTTAATAGGTATTTTCCAAAGAGGTTCAATAATTATTTTTTTAATTTTTACAATGTTAAAAAATTGTAATAATGCAATCTCGTTGGGTTTCCAGCGATTCTTTCAAATTTTTATTTTTTTAATTGTTAATTCACATTGTGTTGGTAGTCCAACGCATTGTCCCTTTTAGTTTCATAAAAAATTTTGTGTCTGATTTGAAAGCTTTGAATTATTTTATTGCCCATTTGATTCTGAACTCTAACATATATATGAAAATGTACTTAACATACCTAACACAGACAATATAATACAATAAAATGAAAAAAAAAAAACAAAAAAACTAGCTCAGCGCATAAAGAATTCTAACACCACTCAAGGTCTCAGGAAAAAAAAGAGGGAGAAATGATTTTCTAACCCTTTATAAATTTTTTTTAATTTTATGGCATTTTTACAAGAAATTTTCATTTTCACGTATAAGATATATTCATTTTTACATATAGGAGATCTAAAAAGATCATTTTCTTCTATTCAAATTGTAAAAGGACAAGAGATTTCATTTCGTCTTCTTTCTTTATTTTTTCTCAGTTATCTAAAATCAATTTTTTTGGTCTTATATATCTTTCTTTTTATTCTCTGAGGGATTGTTTGATATGTTGGACAAGCATAGATAGTCTTGAGATACAAATTTAGCATTGTCTTATCCATTATTTGGTTACTAATCATGGAATAAGTTATATTAGGATTAGGAATTAGTACCTAGTTCTTTTCAAATAATGGAATTATAGTACTGGAATTAGTTATACCGGGATAAAATAATAAAAATAACAAAAATTACCCCTGAGGTGTCTCAAATCCCTTTTCTACTAAATAAGGTGGAGGGTATTTTTGTAGACAAACAACTTTGTTTTAGAAACTATGCAATGCATGTTATTTTTAATACAACAAATCAAACACTCAATAAGAAATAACATCAGAATAATTAATCTCAGCATAACTAATCCTAATATAACTAATCCCAACATAACTAATTTCAACCTAACTTGTCTATCTTACTTATATAGAACTCTTACCTCATGTAAACATTTGAGTTAATTCTATTTTTATTGCTAAGAATTGTAATGCTAAATATTCACCATATCTTTACATAGAGAACAATCAATTGTTAGCCTTATACTTTAGCTAAGAAGCGCTGACAATTTATTTACTTTTTCAGCTCCACTCCATATAGTGGAAAAGAAGTGATAACTTGAAGGTGATTCAAAAGAAACTCTTGACATAAATCACAACTAAAATAATAAGAATTAGCTGGGACAAATTCTGTAACTAAATAATATATTTTTTTTGCCAATCTTATTATTGATGGATTAGCGATGAATTATCACACAATTTTAATGGCTATGAGCAAATTAAAGACGAATTTGCAACAAAACTAGTAACTAATTCCAATTCTTTTAATAGTGAATTGTGTAAGATTTTATGTTCTTTCCCTCCACTAAAGTGTCTGTGAAACGAAAAAAGATAGAAGAAAAGAGAACATATATATTAGTAGTAGTAAAACGCTCTCTTCTCTCACCTAAGCCTATGCCCAAATCCCTATTGTTGCATAGAGAACCATGGTTGTGGCCGCCGTCCAGCCTTCACCGGCGGCTAGCTTATCTTCGAACTTCGGTAATGCGTCCCATTTCCCACCTCTGATAGCTAAGGAGACACCAAAGTCGCCAATACCAAGGAACCTTGAAAATGTTAAAAAGTTTGCAGATCGTATTAGTCCTTCTACAATAGATACACCACCAATAGATAACAGGGAAGAGCCTATACCAATCAAGAAAGTTAATTATGTTGATGGGGAACCTGTAATCCGGTGGACGGAGTCAGAAGTAAACAGAATGAATAAAAGTGAGAATTTACAGTATGCAATAGTGGGTAAATTCTCATATGGATGGCCAGACCTTGATGATCTCAGGAAGCAGATACCAAAGCAGTGTAGTATTAAGAGTCAATGCAACATAGGCTTCCTGAGAAACAGACACATACTTATGGGGTTCTTCCTACTAGAGGACTTTGTTATGATTATGGCAAAAAGTGCATATTATATCAATGCAAATGATGGACAGATGTATCAAATGAGGCCCTTAATCTATGATGCAAACTTCAAGGTAGAGGAGGAAACAACCCAAGCTATGGCGTGGATTTCATTTTCAAATTTACTACCCACTTTCTTTGTTAAGGAATCTCTTTTCACATTAGCATCAGCAGTAGGCAAACCAATCCATCTAGATATGGTGACAATTAATAAGACAAAACCAAGTTGTACCAGAGTAAAGGTTCAGGTGATATAAACTCCCCAATTCTATTAATATAGAGATTGGGAATGAGCTCATAAGAGAGGTGAGGAAGGAAAAGATAAAGATAAAATATGATTTGTAACCAAAGTATTATATGAAGTGTAAGCTTCAAGGACATGACGAACAAGAATGTAGGGTATTACACCCAGATCCCAGAAGGAAGGAGGCAGATGATGAGAAGCTAACAGGTTTGAATAATGAAAAGGAACATGAAATAAAGGGCAGAGCAAGACTGAATCAAAAGGCAGTTGATGGTGGAAGAGTGGTGGGAAGGCAGGAGGTATGGCAGGCCACAAAAGATAATAGGATGTTTAGCAAGGTAAAGAGTCCAAGTAAAGTTACAAACAAAGCAGCAGTAACTGCAGACAATAGAGAAGGGGACATACAAACCAGTAACACATTTGCAATGTTATGTGAGGAAGACGACAAGGTAGACGAAAGTTGGCAGAACAATGAGAAATATCTAGAAAATTCAAGGGGAAGAAAGGGTATAGAAGGAAAGGATATGAAAAAAAATGAAATGGGGGGATAGAATGGAAGAGTGGGGAGAAGGGGAGACGCTGCTGGAGATGGAATCAGAGGGGGATGATGGGAATGGTGAAGAGGGTTGCAAAGCACTGGTGGTGATCAATCATCTGTTAACAATAGAACCAATGTGAAATTTGAAAACATATGCGTTACAACATAATGAAAAGGAGGAAATTGAACAACAAGAGAGGATAGGCAACAGTGAAGGTAAATTAGTCCAGGCACAAGAGGAAGATGTACAGAGCAACAACATACTGGAAAGATATATAGTTGAAGGGGACAGTGAAAGTGATACTAAGTCACCAGAAAGGGGAGATGCCAAGGGGTCAAATAGAAAATAAGAAGGGGATGTCGCGCTCCATTTTTCCCCTCGCGGGTAAAGCGGGATTCGACATCGAGGACTCTTAAGGGTTGAAAAGAAGAGAGTCGCCACCTAACGAATTTAAGGTGCATTAGGGCACCGTTCTAAGCTAAATTGTTACCTAAGTTACCAGAGTTGGGTAAGGACTTAAATTACCTCAAAAGGAAGGTGTTAGGCACCTTTCGAGGTCCACAAATGTGGTTCCCGGCCGTACTCATTAAATGGGGGATTATCTAAGTGATCAAATAAAGTCGGTGAATTATTAAGCATTAAGATACTAACATAAATACTAAATTAGCAAATTAAAAAGTTAACCTAAAAAGTGGGATCAGGTTTTGACAAGGCTGAAAATGGGCCCAATGCAATATTACTCCCTTCTAATCTATTTTAAAATCAAGATAGTTTGAAGAGAATAACACACATATATATATATATATATAATATATATATATATATATATATATATATTATATATATATATAAAACTTGAGTAAAGAAATGCATTTTAAGAAAATCATATATATGTATATATTATATATTTTTAACAAAATTTCTTTTTAAGGAAAATATATCAATATTTCAACATAACAAGGATAATTTTGAAATATTTAAAAGCTTCTTAAAAAAAATGAATTTAGAAAAGATGGGAGTAATAAGTTGCTTTGTATTTCCAAAGCAGAATATGCGCTTCATACAAGAAGTCAGCTATTAGCCTGTCTGTTTCATCATGTCCCGTCTACCCGCCTAATTAATTATTAACCTAAAACATTCTATGTGAAGAAAATCTAGCGGCCTGGTATTTGTTGCCTACTCGTCCCATACCTGACGTCCAAGAGGCGTTGGACTACTAAATTAGTTTTTTGGATCTAAAATTCCTAAGGCTTTATCGAAAATGATTAAACGCCAAACAAGCAGATAATAATTAAAACAATTAGCAAATATGTTCTCAAATATGCCTCTAATTAAAATAAATAGGCAATAAAACATGCTTACAAATTTATCCCTATATATATGATATCTAATTGCTATATTATTAGATTGAATTTCTACAGGCATGATTTCAATTGCTAAAATTTAACATATAATACACAGAAATATAATTTAAACAATTCAAACATAATCCAATATTTAGAAGCATCTTATATCAAAAAAACATTTAACACTTAAGCATATCATTTAAATTATCAAACTATTTTTTTTTAAGAAAAAAAAATAATACTAATAATAATAATAAAGCAAAATTTAAGAGGGGGTAACCTAGCGGCTAGCTAAAAAATCTAGAGACGTATTATTTTTTTTTTTGTTCCTATTAGGAATACATTTGAGAAACATTAATCCTATAGGCATGATTTCTAATAGAAGAAAATAAATTCATATTATTCCTATAGGCATGATTTCTATTTAAAACAAATAAGACGATAAAATAAACCCTGCCCCCAATAACCCTTTTTTTACTATTATTATTGTTTATTACATTATTACAATATACTCATAACATGTAGATGGACAGAAAATAAAAGAAATTGACTACTATAGTTACTAGTCCCGAACTCTTCAAACCCTGGTGAACTCTTAGAGAAACCCGAACAAGTGGAAGGCACACCTGCTGTTAATCAGTCAACAGACTAGAGCAATAATCAATAATTTCATAAGGGCTTCACTAAAACTTGAGACAGAGAAAAAAAATAAATTTTATTTTATCAGCAATCCCCGAGATTCTTTTACTTTTAATTTAAAAGGCGGACCCGTCAAAAAGTAAAGTTAGTCAAAAGTGAAAACACAATGATTAAAGTAAATAATGATTAAAGTAAAGTAAAGATTCTTTTGTTTTTTCTTTTTTTAAAAGTAGACATGACAATTAATTAAAATATTTATACCATTAATCAAGGCAGATAAAAATGAAATTCTCAACGGACAGAAAATTAATTAGCATCTAAAAATTAATATATGATAATTTTACAAAAATAAATTATTAATCAAAGCAATCATATAATAAAGAATCAATAAGCACATAATCATGCTCCATATTTAAAACATTCAAATATCAATTTAGCCAGGTAAAAAAAAATGCAAAACTTAATGAACAAATCACATAAAAAAATGTAGCGAATCTGAAATTTTCTCACAAAACACAAACGTAAGAGACCTAAAATTAACACACACAATTAATATATAAAATTAGACATTGTTTAATTTATAACAAGATTGGAATTAAAATTTACGTTTTCCAAGTGTAACGATCTAGATGTAATTGCAAACAATAATCTATGTAATTGCATGAAATCAAGATATGAAAATATAAATTATTAATCAGCCTTAGATGCATTCCAACTTCGGGTCGACGGTGATCAATAGCTTCACCGGCCGGACATGGCGGATGAAGTGGTCTCGACCGGAGCAACGACGAGAGGAGAGTAAAGGCGGCGCCGGCCTTTTGTGGTTTTCCGGCGATGAAGATGGGGAGAGAAGAGGGGAGAAGAGGTGAAGGGGTTGATGAAGTTTTTCGGCCAATAGTGGCCGGAATTAATGGTGGTGTCGGGTTTCGCCGGAAAAAATGGAGAAAAGGGGAAGAGGATGGCGAGAAAGTGGAGGCGACTGGTGGTGTTGTTTTCTCCGGCCATGGTGGCCTGAAAAAATGGTGAGATGGGAGATGAAGGAGATGGAGAGAAGAGGGAAGAATGGGAATGGAGAAAACTTTTAGAGAGAGAGAGAGAGTGGAGTAGATGGGATGAGGAAAGGGAAAAATGAAAAATGTTTAGGGTTTGGGGGTAGTGTAGTTGAAGTATGGAAAATAGGTTAGAATTAATTAGAGCCGTTAGATTAAAGATGATAGACGGCTAGGATTTAATCAGGTATTGGGTCGGGTTTTGGATAGTTCCATGGGTCGAAAATGGGTTGAATTTATGGCTGAAATTTAATTTAAAGAATAGCCAAAATTGATCAAAAGTGGCTAAAATTGAAATAACTTGAAGAGAAAGTTGCCAAAATTGAAATGAAATTGAATAGAATTGAATGAAAAGTGGCTAGAATTTAAATAAATTGAATGTAGGCGGATTTGGCCGCTATTAAGCTAATAAATATACTACTCTTTTAAATAATTTAGTAAATAAATAATAAAATAGTTTAGATTATAAGAAAAATCATATAAATATTATTATTAATAAATAAATTCTAAATTTAGGTACACTTATGTAGACATCATATAATTAAATTATTATATTTATAAATAATTTAATGACTAAAATATAAAATCAAGTTATCAAATATTATAAAAATCATACTATTAACATAAATAACTTATAAAATTTGAATAATAATATTAGTCAAATAATTTTGTAAAGCTTAGTAAAATTAGGAAAATAGTTTAATTAAGTAAAGAATATATTTCAAAATGAGGGCATACATTGATGCGAAATATATTATGTACGACGTAATTATTTAATATCAAAGCTTAAAATTAAAATAAGTCATATATATGCAACTTGAAATAATTTTCACAACATTATGATAATAAATTATTTTATAAATATAAAAATAAGTCAAATATTTGCATAAAATATATAAACAAATATATACATATATAAGCAGCATATTTAGTGCAGGTCGGTCAAAATTGGGTGTCAACAGGGGAATCCAGTCAAAATCTTACGTGATTTGGTAACACACAATCTGGAAGCAGTGAGAGGGGCAGAAGAGAAAAATATGGAGAAAAATAAAGAAGAAGAAGAGGCAGAAGTCAATAGTGCTCAAGGAATGGGTGATTCATCACCCATAATAGCAAGAAGAGGAAATAGGAAAGGTAAAAAAGCAGGGATCAGGAGAAAACCAGCTACCCACCTGGGTGGTGCCAAAGAGAGCTGCCATAAAATCATATAGCCAATAATTATAAAGATCCTAATTTGAAACATCAGATTAATTCAGACTCTGCAGGAATTTCAAAGAGTTCAAATGCTTAACAGGCACCACAAATTCAATTTCATAGCTTTATTGGAGCCTTTCCAACATGTTAGATGCATTCAGAGATATAAGAGGATATTAGGGATGTAGTCGCACTGAGTAATTGTAATGGGAAGATTTGGCTCTTTGTGAGGGAACAGATTGATGTAACCATATTGAGTGATTCAGAGCAATAGTTGACAGTTCAATTATACTTTCAGGAGCATCAGAAGGAAGTATTGGCAACTTTAGTGTATGCTAAGTGTAGTGAGATAGAGAGATTATCTCTATGAAATAATATTTTTACTATTGCATATGTTAATAATTCTCCTTGGCTAGTAGGAGGTGACTTTAATTTTATTTTGCATGAGGAAGAGAAAATAGGAGGCTTGTCTGTCTATCATCAGAAGTATGAGGATTTTTCTTTTGTATTAACTCTTGTGAATTGGTGGAGCCAAAATTTAAAGGTAGCTTATTTATTTGGTAAAGTGGTAGAGTGAGAGTAGATTATATATTTAAAAGACTTAATAGAGTCTTAGTTAATCATCAATTACAAGAATGATTTTCAAGTATTGAGGTAGACCATTTGCCAAGAACAGACTCAGATCATGCCCCTTTATTAATGACACTTCGGGATCAGGAGCAGTAGATCATCAAACCTTTTAGATTTTTGGTATTTTGGGTCGAAAATGAAGGCTTATTGGAGCTGGTGAGACAGAACTGGACAGCAATAGAGGAAGGCAAATGCTTGCTGGAAATTCAAGTAGAAAATAAGACATTTAAAGAAGATTTTAAATAAATGGAGCAGAGATACCTTTGGTGATATTTTCAAGCAGCTCATTATCAGAGAAGAAATCATGAAGATAAAAGAGAAGATCTTTAAGGAAGATCCATCAGTTGCAAACTAAATAGTATTACAACAAGCACGGGCAGAAGTGAAAAAGTACTTGCATCATGAGCAGGAATTTTGGAGACAGAAGGTCGGGATCACTTGGTTTGAGAAAGGAGATAAAAATACTAGATTCTTTCATAGTCTAGTAAAAGGGAGAAGAAAAAGGTTGCACATAACCAAGTTGAAGAATGAACAGGGAGTCTGGATAAAGGAGACGCAGCAACTTGCAGAAGAAGCAGTTTACTTTTATTCCCAACAATTTAGACAAGGGGAGGAAGGGGACAACTTTGAGTTGTTAAAACATCTTCCAGAACTAATAACAGATGAGAAGAATGAACATATGTCTGGTTTACCAGCAGCGGATGAGGTGAGAAAAATCGTCTTTGAACCAAAGGGATCCATTATATGCGGACCTGATGGCTTATCAGGTTTATTCTATCAACACTGTTAGGATGTAGTGAGAGAGAATGTAATCAGTATAGTTAAAGAATATTTTTTAGAGGAAATACTCTTCCCAAAGCAATTACTCATACAAATTTTGTGCTAATTCCAAAAAAAATCTGTAACGGAAAATTTGACAGATTTAAGGCCTGTTAGCTTAAATAACTTTATCAATAAGTATATTACTAGGGTGCTTCATGGGAGAATCGAAGGGGTTCTACCCAAGATAATCTCGGCTAATCAGTCTAGTTTTGTTAAAGCTACAGATATTATTGAGAATATTTTGTTAACTCAAGAGATTGTCACTGATATCAGGCTCGGGAGTAAACCAGCCAATGTAGTTATTAAACTGGATATGTCAAAGGCATGTGATAGGGTCTTATGGTTATATCTTACCAAGGTGATGAGAAAAATTTTGCAGAAGTATTCATAGATATGATTTGGAAAATGCTGGCCAATAATTGATATTCTTTAATTGTCAATTCTATGATTTCTTTCATTCTACTAGAGGAGTAAAACAGGGGGATCCCCTTTCTCCTGCCTTATTCATAATACATGTAGAGGTTATGTCCAGATCATTAAATGCACTTTTTGAGGAGGATAAGTATAAAAGCTATGGATTGCCTAAATGGAGTAGGAATTTTAATCATTTAGCATATGCTGATAATACTATAATTTTTACTACAATAGATAGAACATCTTTGAGAATGGTGATGAAGGTTCTCAAATACTATGAGAGAATTTCTGGTCAGCTGATAAATGATAACAAAAGTTCCTCCTATATGCACAATAAGGCTGAGGCTAGGTTGGTAGAGGAAGTGAAGGAATGTACAGGTTTTGTACATGGCCCTTTCCTTTTCAATATCTGGGGTGCCCAATCACTCATACCAGGAAAAGAAAAGCTTTTTATAATGACTTATTGAAAAAGGTGAAAGACAGGTTACAAAATTGGAAGGGCAAACTACTATCATTTGGGGGTAAGGCTGTTTTGTTTTAACTAACAGTGTTTTGCAAAGTATTCCTATTTATTTGTTATCTGCAGTTTCCCAATCAAAATTTATTATCTATGAAATTCACACGATCTTAAATAAAACTTTTTGGAGTACAAAAGAAGAAGGTTCCAATAAGCATTGGGCTTCTCGGAATAAGATGTGTTTATCCTAAAAATGAAGGGGATATTTGTTTTAGGTCCCTGTTTGATGTGTCTAAGGCTATGTTTGCCAAATTATGGTAGAAATTTAGAACCTCTAGGTCTATATGGGTGGACTACATGTGGAATAAGTATTGTAAGAAATTTATTCCAACAGTAGTACAATGAAAGGAAGGTTCTCAAATCTGGAAAATATGTTGGAGGCTAGAGAAGAGATTAAACAAGAGATTTGGTGGGAACCAATTGTGGGAACATCTATTTTTTGGTGTGATAACTGGACCAAATTGGGAGCTCTTCAATATGTTGTAAATGAGGATGTCAGAATTGATTACAACATTGATGAGATTGAACAGTTTATGATAGGTGAAAGCTGGAATATTCCTAAACTATATCAAGTACTTCCAAAAGAGATTCTCCTATATACCACAAATAATCTATCTATTTGCCACACAGCAGGAGAATGGGATCACCCATGGTGGATGGCTAATAGCAGTGGCAAATTTTAGTAAGCAGTGCATAATATTACTGAGATAGAAGAATGCTAAATCAAAATGGTATGAGAAAATATGGAGTAAAGGGATACCTTTTAAAATCTCATTTCTTTTATGGAGAGTTTGAAAAGGTAAAATTCCAACAGATGATGTTCTCCAAAGGTGTGGAATCAATTTGGTTTCTAAGTGTAAGTGCTGCCTTATTGCTAATCCAGAGAATATTCAACATCTGTTTTTAACTGGTGACTTTGCTAGAAGGGTTTAGAAGTATTTTACAGATGCAACGGGAGTTGAAGGTCCATACAAATTCATCAGGCTGTGTTGCATTGGAATAAAAGGTGTATAGCAAAGCTAAGACCTATCCATCAAGCTGCATCAGTTGTTATTTGATGGAATCTGTGGAAAATAAGGAATATTATTACTCATGGAGGTAATATGTCTTGGGCGAGGGTTATTTATGAAATAAGCAGATGTTTGCAAAACTAGACTGCTTTGTTACATCCTTGGATCAGAAATATTCCCATATCATGGCCTCAGTGGAATATATGAAAGGAATAAAGAGGTAGAGAGGGCTATATTGGTCAGGTGGGAGGCACTAAGAGAAGGTTGGTTTAAGTGCAATTCTGATGGGGCATCAAGAGGAACCCCAGTCCCTGCTTCAATAGCTTTCTGTGTAAGGGACCATAGAGGGGATTTAAGGTATGCTAGTTGTTGTAGAATTGAGGAAGCAACAAGTTTGGAGGCAGAAGCAACAACAATGGTGAAAGGAATAGAATTCTTGTTGAAAATATGGTATTACCCCTGATAGTAGAAACAGAGTTATCATTAAAAAGATTGTAGAAGGAGACTGGGAGATCCCTTGAAGCATCAATATGAAAATGAGAAAGGTTCAAGAGTGAAGGAGCGGATAGAGTTCACTCATACATTTAGGGAACAATCTAGCTGACTTTTTAATTAACAAGTGTTTTTAATTTTGCAGGTACTCAAGTATTTCAGTCATTCACAAAGCTACCTAGTGAAGCAAGACAAATGTTAAATCTAGACAAACATTCACTCCCACAGTTACGAATAAGAAACAGTCCAAGGAGTTTACAAGATCAATTTTCATACAAATAAGACTACATCAGATAAAGTATACAAAGAAACGCTTAATACATAATCTGAATTTTTTCTGAGAGTTATTAGAATTTAGAGATTTGCACAGATAATCCTATGAAGGTGGTATTAACTTCTTAAGAGGTTCATTCCTTCGTAGGTGAGTCAGTGTACATCTCAGATCTGTATAACCTTGATAAACCTAAGCTAGGAGACGAGGAGTGCAAACTTGATGTCGATACAATCTCCAAACAGCAGCTCCTCTAAGCTTGAAGACGGTCTTCACTAGTTCAGATTACACAACGTCTGGTGAGAGTTTAAGACGACTAAAGCTAGAAACACCTGCAATTTCAGATTTGGATTAACATTAGGAATCTGCAGTTGTGCAAATAAAGAAAACAAATTAGAGTACTTAGAGTACCCTCCATTAGAGACCAAGGATTTCCTCCACCATGAAACAGGCGATGGAAATTTCTAGAGTAATTTTAGTGTACTTGCCTGTTTAATTGTTTTAGATTTTCAAACATGGCTTTTCAGATTGGGGCTTTCTTTTGGACCTATTTTTTGTACAGTTAATTTTTCATTTTAATAAAGTTGGGCTGCTATGGCCCTTTTAGATTTTTTTTTTTAAAAAAAAAGTGCTTGTGAAACTATTATGCTTATCTCCATCTGTGTTTTTCATATTTTATTTGAATACAAAAAAACTAATTTTAATAAGTTTATTATTTTTATTTATACTTTTAATTGTAATTGGATATTTTAAAAATTGGTGGAGGTTCATTAATTTTTATAAAATAATAATAATAATAATCAATGGGCGTCCCTTGATTTTTTTTAAATTTTTTTTTTTTATAGTTTTTGCACATTTTTGCGAAAAAAAATAACCGAAAAAGGTACGTCGATTTTCTTTAAATCGGTCGATTCTTTTTAAAAAAAAATTCATTGACAATCTGACGGAATACATTGAATTTTAATATTTTTGTAATAGTGTTATTAGCAATAAACCGGAGTCTTATTTTTATCCATATTGAAGATGCATTTTTTAATCCGTATTAAAGCAAATTAAAAATAAAAAGCGGATATTTGAGTTAAATCCATATGATCTAGATGATATAAAAAAATACACGGCACTATTTAATGAAATATCTCATATCTTTTTAAAAATATTTATTAATATATGATGAACAATTTACACCGAATAATATTTTTTATATTCATATAATACATAAAAAAAATAGAATTAGAGGATTGAAATGAGAGAAGATTGAAATGGAATATCAAACTAAAAAATAGGAAAATTTTAAGATATTGTATATGTATTTGATTTATTATTTTTTAGTTATTTTTAATTTTTTTAAATTAATTTCTTTTAGCAATTATATCTGTTGCTTCTTCTTCTTCGTTCTTCTTTTTCTTTTTCTATTATTTTTTTCCTTTCTACTGCTTCTTTATTTTTCTTCTTCTTTCTTTGTTGCTTCTTGTTCCTTTTTTTCCTGCTTCTTCATTTTTTTTCTCTTTATTTTTTCTGCTTCTTTCTTTTGTCTTTTTTTGCTTCTTCTTTCTTTGTCTGCTGCTGCTTTATTTTTCTTTTTTCATAATTTTTATAATTAACTTTATAGATATTACGTGTGAATTTTAATATTTTTTTTAAATATGCATAAATTTTTATAGATACGTTATTATAAAAATATATCCACATAATATTAATATTATCTTATTGATATCTAATGGATTTAATGTGATTATGAATTGAATATTTTGATACTTAGAAACTGATTGTGAGTGATATTCATATTTACACGATAAATTTAAATATTAATTGTTAAGTGAATTAAATTAAAAAATTTAAAACTCTATTATTGAAATTCTTAAAAATTCGAAAACTCACAAATGAATTTTGAATTTGTTAAAAAATTTAACAAATTGATGGTTGTGATTCATCGGTGGTGTCATTTGAAGTTGTAGTTAAAATCTGAAGCCATTTGAAAAAAAATTGACCCATTTCAACTGGAGTTTCATAGTTGAAGTTCATAGAAGATCAAACCCATCTTTTATATAAGTTGTGTAATTTTACATAATAGTGTAAAAGTGTGTATAAGCACCTCTTATATAGTATTATATAATTTATACAAGGTTTATATATTGTATATATTAAGTGTATAATATTGTATAAGCACTGTTGTAAGAAAAAAAGACTATGCAGGTGTAATATAAAACTATGAACTATATAAATATAATATTTCATATTAGACTTTATATTTTTATAAAAAAAAATATGAACTAAAATAAATAATTATTTTACTTTAAATATCATACAATCTAATTTTTTCCTAAATAATTAAGTTGATATAAAGTTCAGATAAATGAAAAGAAATTCAATTCTGATAGCAGAGTACTTAAACCAAGAATCCACAAATTCATATCTAGCAGTCAATCATTTATCATGTATACAGCTAGTAGTGAGTTTATCATATATGGCGACCTAACACCATATAACCCATTATTTCTGCATATCAATCATTCATGACTATTTTCAATTAAAAAATTTTGAGTTTGAAATAACTTTTATTAGAGCGCGTTTTATTTCTCAAAATAAAAAATTTTGGCATAAATTTAAATTTAAAAAAAAATCTCAATATAAATATCAAATACGGCATGAGAAAGCAAAATCAAAAACAAAATTGATGGTTAGGAAACACTCATGTCAATTATCAATCCATGTACTACATAGCCATTTAGTAACAGTTCTTTTCAATCAAAATCTACAACAGTAACAGCTCTATTTATACCATCACTTTCAGTATTGAGAAAACTGTTAACATTGAAATCACATGAAAAAGTGGAAGAAAACTGACGAGTAGCTGTAAACAACTGTAATGGAAATGAATTTAACTCATGTACACTGCTGTGAGTTTTCTGCCATATCGGTGTATTTAAATCCGTATATAATAAATTAGTTTAATTTTTAATTTGTTGATATATTTTATTTGAGTCAAGAGTTTGAAACAACATCTCCATCTTTACAAGTCACAAGATAAGACTAAGTTTGCATACATACCACTTTCCCAAAACCCACTTATGAAAGTACACTGGATATGTTTACGCTTGGACATAGAGCCGAATTGACTCGGAGTCCAACTCAACTCGATTCGGTTGGCTCGCTTTGGTCATGAAATAATTATTTTGAAATTAAAATTTATCCATTAATTTTGATTAAATTAATAAAATATCAATTTAATAATTATTATTTACTATAATTGCTTATAATTTAATACTTTTTAAATTAATATGATACAATTAATTTTTTTTTATTTTTTGTATATATTATTACTTAAGATACTGTCATAAAATATAATCAATATTTTAAATTTAAAAATTCAAATCTAATAAATTTGACATTGTACAATTTATTTGAATTTTTTTTTTATGTTTTGCCTGAAAATTTATTTTATACTCAATATTAAGTTAATATCATTTGGATTGAGTTTTAATTTAGACTAATACCATATATAATTTAATCAAATTAAGTGCAATGACCAATTTAAATTAGTAATGCTTATATTTTTTAAACCAATTTATTATAAATTTAATTTTCAAATGATGTAACACTACATAATACTAAATATTAAAAAATTATTGAGAAATTTTCATAAATAGCACTATAAGTAAAATAATTATACAAAATAGCATGATTTATTAAAATTACATAAACTAGCATGTTTTTCTATTTTCTGATACAATTTACTTTACTCATTATGTCTGTATCTAAATTTCAAACCCTGCAATCCCTCCTTAATTGGTGCTATTTATTTTTTTTAAGGAAAGTTACGTATTTAATTGGAGTAAATCACTCTTCTTATAATATTGAACGGTTTTCTCCCATATCTAAAATTTTAAACCAAAATTCCACATCTATGTAATTTCTAAATCTGAAATCACAGATTTTGGAGAAATTTTTTTTCTTTTGGTGTATCATCATTGCAGATTTGGAGAAATTTTTCAAATTTGTAATGATGCATGTATCAAAGACTCATCTATCTAAATGAAAGTTATGTGTTTCAGTAGAAATATTGATACATATTAATAAGCATAAATTTTTTTGATACATATACAAATATAATACATAAACACAGTATCATCAATTTCAATAGTCAAAATTGAAATTAAAAAAATAGATACACAATCAAAGAATTTATAATCTGTAAAATTATATAGCATTAACTGTTTTATAAAAAATGATACAGTTGTCATACATCGATGAACATGAATGGGCAATTTTCAGTTTATAATTTATTCAAGATAATACTGATACATGGGCAATAAAGCAAATAATTGGCAAAAATTTCTTAAATTGATACACAAAGCGATATGAATATTTTATATTCATGTATCACTGAAAATATTGATACACACTAATAAAAATTGATACAATGTATTAATACACTCAAAGCAATACATTGGCACATAATAATTCTGGAATTATAAAAAATTTGATACTGATACATGTATCAATTTTGCCATTAATACACAGACAAAAAAAAAGCTTGAAAAAATTAAAGTGTATCAATTTCGTCATTGGTACACAAAGAAAAAAACTTGAGAAATATGGCAATATTATTGCAAATAAAATCTTCTGCTTCAATTTCTTCAACAATGGTGAAACAGAGGCTTCTCCATCAGAAAGATTGTTAATCAAATCGGGAGTTTCAATTTCTCCAACAATAGTAGATTGCTAATAAAATCCGGAGTCTTGATATCTCAGACATGTCGATTGACCCATGGAGAATGAAAATAAGGACAATAATTCAAATTTGTCATTCTCTTCATCTTCTTCACCAAAAAGTTCCAATTCTTTTTTTTTTCTCTAGAAATCTGCAATTCTTTGCATTCAGGTCGTCGTGGCTGAGGGAGAGAGAGAGAAATTGCTTCTGAGAGAGAAAATAGCCAGAAATATTGAGAATTTGAAAGTGTAAAAAACAGACATTGAATTAGAGAGAAATACGGGTAGTGGATTGGAGAGAGAAGGTAGAAAAATTGATACATATGCTAACTCGCTATTTTTGTAATTATTTTTCTAGTTTTTATAATTTCTTAAAAGTATTGTTATATATTGTAATAGATAATAAAATTTGTTTAATTATGTAATTTTTTCAAAATTATTTGAACTCGATTCAGCTCAATACTGTAAAAATTGCACTGGGTTCGCTGGCCAGCCCAAGCCTAGGTATGTTGTTGGTCTAATCTAGGGCTGGCCAGCGGGATGGGACGGCCCGGTTCCGGGTCCCGGTAGTCCCAGTCCGGCTGGCCCGACTAAATAAATGGAATGGGGGGATCGGGATGAGGGACGGAACGGGACGGGTATAATTACCGGTAGTCCCATCTCGGTTCGTCCCGGTCCCGTCCCGATACCGGCCCGATTTCAGCTGATTTTTTTTAAAAAAAGAAATTTTTTATAGTAACTAGCCGTTTCTAGTCGTTGGGGTGGCGCCCCCTAACGACTATATTCCCTTTTCAGGCCCCAACCCCCTTTATTTTAAATTAAAAAAATTTTACACCCCTTAGTTTTAAAAATTACACTTGGTCCTTTTCTTAAAAACTATAAATACCTCCACATTTTCACAATTTATTCACATTTCACAATTCATCTATTCTCTTCTCTAATCTCTACTACACACTCATTCTCTCAAATATTAACAATTATCAATTTCTCTCAATTCTCCCTACAATCTACATTCTCTAATTCTCCAAATTTCAAAATTTATAATTTTCAAATTTAAATTGTGTTAGTTATTTTAATTTCAAGCTTCAAGTTTCAAGTCTTAACTCTCAAGTTGCTAATTGCTACTTGTTAGTTTTGGACTTTTGCTACATCAATTTTCGAATTTCGAGTTTCCGACAATTGGTTATAATCGTCTTTTTTTTACACAGACGTTTGGTACATTCGTTCCATAATCCATACTTATGTTATTTATTTATTTTACGGCTTTACGCATTTAATTTTTCTATCTTATTAATTTAAATATACTTGTTTTATATTTATTTAGTCATAATTTTAGTTGTATTTTATTTATTTATTTATAAATTATAACATGAATTCTGGAAAAAAAATTCTGAAGGAAAGGGTGTTATGGCCAAGGTTGCAGGTGCATTGGGTATTAGTACTGGTAAAAAAAGTATAGATTTTAGTTCAACTGCTAAAAAAATTAGTGGTTCTTTTTCAGTCCCTAGAGATAGAATTAATAACGAAGATTTTGCGTAATTTGGTAGTACTCCTATTAATATTAATTCGGATACTCCATTAGATAATGAAGTTCTGGAAAGGGTTTATGGTAATTTATTAGAGTAAGAATTAGATGAAGAAGTAAAAGTAAAAGTAGAAGAAGAAGAATTAGATGATACACCTACTAGTCCCGTTACCGAAACTCCAACTCAGGATACTCCTCAGTGTTAAGCTCAACTTCCCCCTTTGCATCCTACTAGGGGTAAGACTAGGGTTCAACGGGCTGAATCAGCTGTTTGGAAATTTATGCATCAAAATGAGGGCAAACGAAAGTTATTTGTAATAAGTGTAAAAAGATATTTAAGCATGAACGCGGCAGAAGCAAAGGTGAAACTGGGGGGTTACATAGACATTTATTACAATGTTCTAAACTTGAATATTTGGCGGCTAAATAAGCCTCTAAAGTCGTCGGTTGTGATGTCCCTGTTGGATCAGAAGGGGGTTCCACTATGGTTCAGGGCCAGTTAAATCCTTCAAACCCAAGTGGTCCTGTTACACAACGGAAATATGACAGGGATAGGGACCGTGAAAATATTGCAAAAATGATTGCTGTCTGTGATTTGCCTTTTAGTTTTCCCTCAAATCTCGGATTTATTATGTATATTCAACAAACATATAATCCTTCTTTTGAAGGTTTTTCGCGAAACATGGTTAAACGCGACATTTTTGAATTTCAAGCAAAGCATGCTCATTATCTTCGTTGTTTATTTAGTTATTTTGATGATAGATTTTCTATTACTTCTGATATGGGTCGTAGTGTCAATTTCGTTGATTATTTATATCACATCCCGCCTTGGGGGTATGACTGGCACCTGGTGCCCCATTAGGACCTGACCCGCTGGACTGTTAAGCCTGGCACATCTGGTGCCTGGTTGGCTCTAACTCACATTTCTGGAAGCAAAGGGCTATATAACGACTGTAAACACAGCCCCCGGCCCATTGGCCTATAGCCTTCTGTACCTGTACTAGCCGCTGACCAGAAACATATTATCTCAGGGAAGCCTATGCGGGCCGACAAGGCCACCATGCTGTCTAGTTATCTGCAACTCAATCATAAAGCACAAAAAGAAACTACGTGACCGGCAAGGTCACCACTACTGGCAACTATGGCCCCACACGACCATCATAATAGAAAGAAAGAATACTAGCAGCTATACGACTGCACGGCCTCACACGACCGGATCATCTGACCACAGGGAAAATAAACAGACTGCAAGCCTCTAGGAAGAATAATAGAAATGATCGGGACAGGGCCCCGACCTACCCGTACTGTACAACAAAAGGGACTGAACTACACCTCTAGAGGTTCAGTCTCCGGATGACAAGAGCTGAATACTCAACCGCTGATGGGGATCACATGGTATCACCTGCTCGTCTATGGGTACCTGCAGGCAAGTAATGCAGCGCCCCACTGGGCGTCAGTACCGCTGGTACTGAGTATGTAAAGAAATAACTGAAAGAGATATCTGAAATCAATAACATAACTGACGAAACTGGAATAAGAAAACTAGATTAACTGTCTGATGGTGTAGATCGTACCTGTTCTTACTTATACTGAAGGGAGTAGGAATCATACCTGGAGATGTATCATTCTACTACTAATCTGCTCGTATCTACTGTAATATAGCATAACATACATAACATAACATGGCATACACAACCTTACCCGACCCCCATAAGCCGGGAGGTACAATCAACACAGAATCTATACCCCTACCCCGGTCATCCCATCTCCTATACTGGCTGTAAGCATCCTGCCGGTCCTCTGGGTATGCACTTGGGCTCGCTGAGCCCCTGACTATAACTGCATCTGAGTCCGGAGGACTCCTGAATCTGCACCCGGGTGTATCCGCTCGACTGGGGTGTGTAAGGGTCGATCAAGGCACAAATATGGGGAAAACTGGCATCCCATCTTCGTCCCCTGGCGGGACGGCATGCCACTCCGTAGAGTGACGTATCCTCGTCCTCTGGTGGACGAGTCCATACAGCTATTAACCCTGGGGCGGTCATGGATGCTAGGTAATCCAACCCCAAACAATACAACGGTCTCAACTGGTAATACTGTCTGTGTATCTCACATACTGAGGTTAATAGGGGTAAAGTATCATATATATTACATGCTGAGCTAATGATAGTAATCTGTACGTATTTAATACGTGCTGAGGCAGGTAAAGATGTATAAATATGAATATAGTCTCCTGCCGGGCCGTACTGGGCAAATGCTACATAAGATAATGTTTCTGCTAAAACTCTGTTGTTTACTAAGTTTCTGTATACACTATATGCTGGACTAGTGATAGAAATATGTACATACTTAATACATACTGAGGCTAGAAGTACTATATATGTATGTACGAGTATAGTCTTTCTGCTGAACTATGCTGTATACTGATTTTCTATAGTAACATGATTTACTATTCCTGACATGCTTTCTAAACTTCATTTTAATCTGCTATTCTATTTCTGAAGTGCTTTACGGGTATTGCATTGCTATACGGGGTTTCAACTGAATACAACCATATCTCAACATGGCATATCACATTACATACTGAGTATACTGGGCAATCTCTAACACCGGTTATTGAGGTCATGATTCAGAAGTTTAAAAAATATTTTTTTTCTATCCCTCAAATTTATTTAACTGCTATGCTTTTTAACCTAGAATATAAAAAACGAGGTACATGAGGAGTCATTCAAAAATTTTATGAAACTTTGGAAATAGAAGATAATGAAACTTCAACTTTAGAAAGTTGTAAAAATAGTATTAGAGTGTAGGTTAAAATTGTTAGCCCATATAATTGTTAGCAAATGAGCCTTAGGATTTTAGGTAGTCCTATGGGCATTAGGCTTTTAGGTAGTCCTATTCCTATGGGCATTAGGATTTTAGTTTATGCCTATATATAGGCACCCCCTTCCCCATTCTAGATCATTGTATTTGATGGTTTGTTTATATGGACTTGGGCAATCCTCCCCTCATGAGCTAGCTTTTGAGGTTGAGTTACGCCCAGGTGTCATATCTTTACATGGTATCAGAGCCAGATAAATCGATCCTTCCCTAGTTGCTACAACTAGGGAAGGATCGATTTATCTGGCTCTGATACCATGTAAAGATATGAAACTTGGGCAATCCTCCCCTCATGAGCTAGCTTTTGAGGTTGAGTTAGGCCCAGGTGTCATATCTTTACATGGTATCAGAGCCAGATAAATCGATTTTTCCCTAGTTGTAGCAACTACCATGTGCGCGGATCGAACTCCGCGGTGAGTTCTTTGGGGGGTATGGGGGGCAGCTCGCCCCCGTTCAGGGTTCTAATTGATGTTTGTTTGGGTTTGCTGCTTCTGCTAGATTCGTTTAGATCTATTGTTACTGCTATTGTTGGTTTGGTTTGATTTGGACAGCGTTGTATGATTGTCGTTGTTGGTTTGGTTTGATTTGATTTGGACGTCGTTGTTGGTTTGGTTTGATTTGGACGCCGTTGTTGGATTGTCGTTGTTGGTTTGGTTTGATTTGGACGCCGTTGTTGGTTTGTTTTGTGACTAGGGGATTTTGTTCTTATCGTTGTTTTGAGATTATTTGGTTACGCTGGCTTCTTGCAGATATGGGAGTTCACATTTCTCGGCCTACTTCTCTACATTGTGATAATAAGAGTGCGATGCAAATTGCAAAGAACTCTGTTTTCCATGAGCGGACGAAGCACATTGAGATTGATTGTCACTTCACTCGTCATCATTTCCAGCTCGGGACTATATCGCTTCCTTTTGTTCCATCAGCCTTGCAGATTGCTGACCTTTTTACGAAGGCTCAGTCGACGTCTCGGTTTTGTTTCTTGTGTGACAAACTCTCAATGCTTATTACTGTCGCATTATGAGTTTGAGGGGGAATGTTAGCCCATATAATTGTTAGCAAATGAGCCTTAGGATTTTAGGTAGTCCTATGTGCATTAGGATTTTAGGTAGTCCTATGGGCATTAGGATTTTAGATAGTCCTATTCTTATGGGCATTAGGATTTTAGTTTATGCCTATATATAGGCACCCCCTTCCCCATTCTAGATCATTGTATTTGATGGTTTGTTTATATGGATTTGGGCAATCCTCCCCTCATGAGCTAGCTTTTGAGGTTGAGTTAGGCCCAGGTGTCATATCTTTACAAAAATTAGTATGGACTTATTGCCAGTTGCATAGTGGTAATTCCGTTAATGCTCCTAGAACTTCTAGGGTCCGAGTAGATAGTACCCATGGATATGTGCAAAGTACTATTCGTCTTGATTTTTCTGACAGTTGTGATTTTGATGACTATCTTTCTTCAGCTAGGAAAAATGTTACAATTTCTGCTGACGGCACGCCGAACATTCTGAGTTGGTGGAGGGCTCGTGGCAGCGTATTTCCAATGCTTAGCAAGATGGTTCGGGACGTGCTATCCATTCAAGCATCATCTGTTTCTTCGGAGGCTGCTTTCAGTGTGATAAGATTTCAACTTGGAGATCATTGATATTCACTAGCAAAAGACAGCTTGGAGGTGTCTATAACTTTCAGAGATTGGATCAATACGGAGCGGAGAAATCACGGGCTACCGAAATTAACTTCCCAACTAGAAGCTTTTTGGATTCAGCAATTAATAATGATGATGACATGGAAGCGCAAGACCGATAACAATCTATGCCGGTGTCAGAAAATATTTCGGCTCAACAAATAGAAGAATTAGAAAGAGATTTCATAAAGATGTACAGATATTAGTATTATATTCGCTTAGTCCAAACAGAACCCTTCCTAGAAGGTGGCTGCATAGATTAGGCGCTCTACTAATATTTGTAAATTGTAATACAAATTTTTATGATATTATTTTAATTTTTATATGAATAAATTTAAAGGCTTTTAGCCTTAATTTTTTATTTCATTTATTTGTTGTATTATATTTTAATTATTTACAAACATATCTATACGTTATAGATACAAATAAATATTCAATAATTACTTCATATTTCGAAAATCAAAATTAAAATTTCAAAAATTAAAATTTCAAACTTTAAGTCTTTAAGTCTTTAAGAGTTAAGGCTTAAGACTTTAAGTCTTTAATAAACTTTATAAATTATTTTAACCTTAAAATATTAAATTCTTAATTTCAATTTGCAATTTTTAATTTTTAAATTAATAACTAAGTGTTTACTTCATATTTTCAAATTTCAAACTTTAAGTTTTTTTACTTTAAGTTTAAAACTTTAAGTCTTTAATAAACTTTAGAGTTTGGAGTTTAGACTTTAATTGAATTTTTAGTCTTAAATTTGTATTTCAATTTTCAAATTTAAAATTTTAAATTTCAAGTTCAACTTTGAACTTTGAAGTTCTTTCTTATTTATAAATTTTAACTTCTAAGTTCTAACTTCTAACTTCTAACTTCTGACTTCTAACTATTAGCCTTAAAATTGAAATTCGTATTTCTAAATATAAGACTTTAAGACTATAAAATTTTTAAAAATATTTAAATTTTATATTTAAAAAATTTTTTAAAAATTACTTTTGTCCCGTTTGTCCCATCCCGTCCTGTCCCATCCCGTCCCGACCCGTTAATATAGTGGGACAGGACGGGACTATAGGTCTGTTCCGGTTCGTCTCGGCCCAGCTTTCCGTCCCGTCCCGTCCCGGCCCGGCGAAATGACCAACCCTAACTCTAATCTATCAAATTAATGGGTGACTTATCCACGCTTCGCACGAAAATAATATATATTAGTAATTTTTTAACAATAATTAAATATTATTACATTTTAATATTAAAATATTTAAATATTTTTTAATTATTATATTTTAATAAAATAATAATCTTTTTTAGTTTTCTTAAAATAACATTAAGAAAGCAAAGAATGATAAAATTGATCTCTAAATATATAAATTTAAACATAAAATTTTCAATTTTATACGCTTAAGATGTGTATATAAATATTAATTTTTTCATATCATTAAAGAATTAAATGTTAGTTCTCTCATAATTTTTTACTTATTTAACATTTAAAAAGGGAATATAAAATAGAGAAGAATAAAATAGCAAAAACGCATAAATTAAATACATCAATTTAAAATTTACAAAATAAAATTATACGTATGTTCCTTTTTATATTTTTAGCATTTACATCATTCTTTAATATAACTTGATTAATTTGAAAATATTTTTTCTTCATTATTTTCTTAAATAATAATGTAAGTTGAAACCTTATTTTTTAAAAATTTATCTTAGTGTATTTTTTAATTATCACTTTCAATTAAAATAGATTAATATACAAAAATTAGAAATGAGATTTAAGAATTATTTTCACAATATTATCGCTAGAAACTAAAAAAATGAATCAAGCAATTAACTTTGAAACAAAAGAGGATAAATCCGTGATAAATTTCTAGAGTAATATTTTTTTTCAACTATAAGCTCATTACATCTTATCTTCAAATTTTAAGTTGTAGAAAAACAAAAATATTCATTTTTCAGTAGCACAAATCATTTCCATCTCTTTTTATTTTTTCTTATTCATCTCGAAATTTTTCATAGATGTCAATTTTATAGGAATTTGTAGTCCCCATTGTTAAGAAGTCACGTAATTTCAATGCCAGATATATTTATAAAAGCAGATATAATTAAAAAAAATATGTAAAATTATTTTTCAATCCAGAGCAATTCTTTCCACATTGATCTTGTTATCTCTTTTTGATATTAAGCATGGCTTTGTGATGATTTACTGAAAACTTGAATTTTCTAGATTCTGCCTGTTAACTTCAGTCACAACTTTGTAATCATTCTAAAAGGAAAAAAACAACACTTCATATTATAACACAAATTTATCGTATGAAACAAATTAATAGCTAAAAAAAGATAGAAAATTAGTAGATAAAAAAATATATACTATTGTAATATTTCTTTATCCATTTTGCTACTCTGATATTGACTTCATCAATTTTACTCTCCCAAATAACAAAATCAACATACACACAAAGGAAAAGGCAAAAGCTTCAATAAAATATTATTCAATCAAAAATTTTTTTTATAAGAATTATAATAAAATTAATAAGTAATTGGTAAGAAAATTTACTCAACTCTAAAGAATAATTATTAATTTTTTTTTAGAGAACAAGGTGATTTCTCACCATACATAACTGAAGATGCTTGTAAGAATATGTAAAAGATTAGAATCTTTAACCTTCTTTTGTTGAGGTTTAATCTATAGAGTTAGTAGTCATTTATTAAAATTGAAACTAAGTTAATTAGTAACAGGTAAGACAAATTAAATAAATTCTAAAGAATAATAAGATCAAAAAAAATTAGTAGAGAAAGATAAAAATAATTCTCACCCGGATTAAAATATTTGACAAAAGATTAAGACCTTTAATCTCCTTCAATTGAGGTTTAATCTATATAGTTAATAGTCATTCAAGTGAAATTATTTAGACAAGTAATAATAGACCTTTGGGCTTCCTAAATTTTAAAGAAAAGAGGAAAATAAATAAGAGTAAAGGTAAAAGGTGTAATTAAGAAAGATAAAGAGATAATTTTTTAGTTTTTTTTAATATACTATATTTAATATAACTAAGAGAGTAATTAAATAAGTTAATTTTGAGCTTTTAAACATAGCATATAAATGGTTTCCAAAAAAAAATAATTTTAAAATAGAAAAAAAATCAAAAAAATAAGAAAAAAGAAAAATATGAATGGAGCTCAAAGAGGCATGCCACATCAGCATGCCTTTAAGTCTCCTTTATTATATTATACTAGTGTTTGGGTACACGCGTTGTGCGTGTATTTCATATCAAATAAAAGTATAAATTTTGTTAATTCACATAAATATTATGAGTACTAAATTTGTGTTCGAGTTGGCAATTTGATTTTTTTTTGTTTGAAACCAAAAATAGAGTTGTTCATGACTTAACAAAAAAAAAAAACAGTATACATATGTGCTTGAATAGAGTAAACGCAAATCAGATTTATAAAAGAAACAGATGAAAAGTTGTCGACATTACTAAATTCCTCAAAAAATAATTCTAAAAAATATACGGTTTGTAAATCTCAAAGTTTAATTTTTGGCATCGCCGCCATTCATTCAATTGACTTTCTTCCATATGTTGGCTCTTTCTTGACATACATTTCGATCTATCTTTGTGTCCTGGACATGGATATATTAAAATGTAAATTTCGACAACATAATAAGTTAATAAAATATAGTAATCATGGAACAAATATTTTCCGATAAAAGTGATTGATTTAGTCGCGATAAAACAAATATGGTGTAATACGGCAAAATAAACATGTTTAACAAATAAATGAAGACAATTGAGAAATAATTAAATAGAAAAAGTAATTAAAACACAATTTAAAAGACTTCATAGGCTCAGGATCAATGAATTGATTACCTAAACAAAATGTCACCAATTTAAAATAACGAAATCGAAGACTAACCATCACCTACAGGGACACACTTTGAACACGAATTCATTGAGCTTCTTCTTTAAGTAAAGAATGAATTAATATACTTTCCATCAAGAAATTGAAAGATAAAAGAACTAAATATTTAATTGACATATTAAAGGTTAATATTAATGGACATTTATAATAGATAGGGAAGATTAAAGTAATTCTAAATTTAACTGATTGCAATAAATGACATTAATTTTAGAAACATGAACCATCTTCATATTGTTCATCTTTTACATTTATTATATACTATTACTTTATTATTTTTTTAAATGTAAATTACATTTTAATAGATGAATAGATTTGAAGTAAAGGGTAAATATGGTCGTTCAATTTTTTATGGATATTGGTCTTTTAACTTTAGACTTAGGCGCTTCCCACTTTTAGTATAATCATATTATTATATAAGTGGAAAGCGTGAAAAGTTAGATTACCATGAAAGTAAATTAAAGATATATGATATATAAGCAAGTGTTCATGAAATATTGAATGACTAGTTTACCCTTCAATCTAAAACTATTCATATAATATTATATATACTAAAAGTTAAAATTACATAAAAATAAATATTATTAGACTATTAAATATTTCACAGTGAATTATTTAGATGATGATGAAGGAGTAAACCTATTTATTATTTGAAAGGTATACTAGTCTCTCAATATTTGGAGGTTATTTTAGTATTTTAACTTTTCACTTTTTGCCTTCCCACTTATATATTATTATTATTATTATTATTATTATTATTATTATTATTATTATTATTATTATTATTATTATTATTATTATTATTATTTACATTTATTCTTCCTATTATTATTATTATTATTATTATTATTATTTATTTGTTATATTTATTTATTTATTTATTTAAATTTTTTATTTTTTGACTTCACACTTATATAGTAATAAATATATAATTATGATATGATATGATAAAATATTAATATCTAATTATATATTTAATTAAATTTTAATTTAGTGAAATGGCAAAATGATAATCTAACTTTTCACTTTTTTGTTTCCCACTTATATAATAATATGATATGATGATGATTTTTATATATTATAGTTATTTGTATTTTATTTATTTATTTTATTTAAAGAAGGGTTAAAATGGTAATACAACTTTGAAGTTATAACTTTTTCACTTTTATTATATTTTAATTTAATTTATTTTTATTGTTATTTATTTATTTTATTTAGTAAAGCTTATTTAATGACATAACATTAAATGATATTAATTAAATAAATAAAATAAAAAAATTTTAAATAGAAAAAAAGTTTCAAAAAAAAAAAAAAAAAAAAAAAAAAAAAAGAGAATGAAGGACTTAGAGGCATGCCAGGTAAGCATGTCTCCGAGTCTCATATACATATATATATTGATGTTTATCGTACCACCAGTTACTTTGACCTGATTCACTGTATTTTCAGTGCACAAAAGTTTTGAGCTCATAAGAAGTACTCCCAAACTTGTGAGATCATATTCATTATCTTTAGCAACCGGTTACAACACACAACACATACAAGTTATTGAGCGAGATTTTAAATGCAAGAAAAGAGAAAACTTCTAGTTCTTTGGACAACTACTGTACAATGAGGCAAGAGAAGGCATGTCCATCTTCCTGGAACCCATACAGTTTTCCATCAAACATTTGAAATCCAACTTTAGCAGATAACTGTAATTAACATAACTAAAAACAGAAACTACAGAGCTATCGATAACCTCTTCATGTCCAACTGATGGCCACTGGACTACTCACTACATGCTTTCCATCTGACCACTCAATTCTACCATAAGCATTCGTAGTTGACGACATTGAAGAAGCAGTGAAAGCCACTGTATATGATTTCTGCTCATTCATTCGAGTAAAAGCCAATGTTTCAGGCTCAACCGTGACTCTCACCGAGTTGCTTGGTGAAATAACATTAACTTTGTATGTTCCGGCTGGTCCAACATTAGTAAGCGTTCGTGTGTATTTAATTGAACTGGAACCACTTCCGCTGCCTGCAGTGATTTGTTCCCGAAATACAACAGCAAATGAAGGGTAATTCAAATCGGTGACACTGAATTTCTTACTTGTTTCGCAACTGAAGGGTCTTCTAGCAATACTATTGATTTGGATCGATGTGTAGTTCAAGGCACAGAGGAAATTCAGATAATCATCAGCATTCAAGTCGTAAACAAGTCCAGGATTGAGTGCTGCAACAGGGTCTACATGTCCTGCACCATGATCAAACGGCGTGGATGGCTTTCCTGTCGCAACATCTTGAAGAGCACCGCCGTTCTTGTACACTGTATAAGCTGTGGTCATAAGAGCTGACCGAATAGCCGCTGGGCTCCAATCAGGGTGCGCTCCTTTAAGCAGAGCAGCCAAACCACTCACATGAGGGCACGACATAGACGTGCCAGAAATAATATTAAACCCAACACGTCTATCGTCCTCGGCCAACCCTGTTGGACCAACAGCACCTGTCCACCCTGCAATAATGTTAACACCTGGTGCTATAATGTCTGGCTTAAGAATTTCCTGCGTGATTGAGTTTGGACCTCTTGAGCTAAATGCAGCAACCACAGGTGATGGTTTGATCCCCACCTTAGTTCCCTCGAAAAGAATAGTGGCTGTTGGATGAGGATCTGAGGTCAAGTATTTCTTGATTGCTTCCCCTGTTGTCTGTCCCACCGTCGTTGCTGGAAGCAAATGGGCATCAGCCACTAATTCATCCCCATTTGCAGCGGTGTTAGACAAAACCATACCGGCTCCACCTGCTGCTTTTACAACAGAACCCTTTTGAACCCTGGGATTTATTCCGCGGTCACAGAGAACAATTTTTCCTTTAACTTGCTCGGGAATTAAGGTACCCGTCATGCAAAGATTTCCATTTGTACTATTACTAGCATTACCAGCGTACACAAACGGAAGCATTTTGCTTAGTGACAAATCCCCTTTATAGAGTGAAACTCCAGAGAAATTCTTACCATTGCCTAGACTTACATATGCAGGAAAATCACGGTCCAATGTTCCTGCACCCACAGTAGTGATCCATGGAGCTACGTTGGACAAACTGTAGGGACTAGGACCAGCGTTACCTGCAGAGTAACAACAATTACGTCTCAATCCCAAGAAAGTTAGAATAATCGGCAATATGAATCCTCATTTTATATTATTTAAAATAAAAGTAAAAAGCACCGGAAGTTCTGCACAACATCCTTACCTGCAGAGCAAGAAACTAAAATCCCTTTCTCCATAGCAGCAAAGGCACCAATTGCAACACTGTCTCTGTAGTAATCTGAATTGCCACCACCAAGTGATAAAGAAAGCACATTTACATTATCATCAATGGCTTTGTCCAAACCTGCTAATATATCAGAGCTAAAACAACCACCAATCCAGCAGACTTTGTAAACAGCAACTCTAGCATGAGTTGCCATTCCACGAGCACTTCCAGAAGCATACCCAAAGAGACTAGCACCCTGAACAATTGAACCAGCTGCGGTAGTAGCGGTATGCGTCCCATGTCCATCATCATCCCTCGGAGATTTCGATTCTTTGGATTCGTCAATTGGACCCAAAGTGGTTTCATAACCTTTAGCAAAGTACCTGTCGAGAAGTAACAAAATTAAGTAATAAAAAATATGATTTCTCCAACCGTTTAAATTTTTAATTGAGAGGGTAACACAGTTAAATACTACATTATAAGAGCAAGTAAAAGGTCCCAAGTTTCAAAGAGCAACCGAGTTGAAAATTCATTCCAACGAGGGAATTTAAAAAAAAAAAAAAAGCAAAAAACGCCACCTCAAGGAATTGAACTTAGAGCTAAAGTAATTTTTGGACCACCTTATCACTGCATTAGAAGTTGCTCTATTTATATATATATATATATATAAAAGAAAGTTTATATTTTCTCTATTTCGCAATATAATTTTTCGAAAAAACAGAGCTTCAACTAAACAGCTTCGCCCCGAATTCAAATCTCACTGTTACCTAGGAAAAAGGGCAAAAGATGCTTGGCACAAATGCAGTTATTTTAAATTGATCTTAATTTTTACATTGGTCTTTAAATTTTATCGCTCACAAAAAAAGTCAAAATAGCCCTAATTAAAAAAAATTACTAAATATAAGTTATGTCACATGACATAAATTTACACAATTTATATATTAGAATTAATAGCATAGCACAAACATAAATTTAGTATCATAAATTATATATTCGTATCTTGAAAATATATGTTAAGCAGCACTAGCCTGTGTTTGATGATTTTTTTTTAAAAATATTAAAAATACGCCTTAATAACACTAAATTTGTGTCTTCCCATAAGTATTCGCTGAAAAATTTTATCTAATGAAATTAAATCATTTTTATTAAATGAATGGACTTAATATAATCAAGTAATTAAAAAAAAGTGAGTTATATCCGTACCTGGCACCAATCAACTTCCTATTACAATTGGAAGAACTGAAATTGGTTCCAGATTCACACACCCCTTTCCATGAAGCTGGAATGGGTCCAAATCCATTATCATCAAAACTCTTACTTTCTGGCCAAACCCCAGTATCAAGAACTCCAATGATTACATCACCCATTGCATTTGATTCTGGGAAAAAATCAGCACTTCTATCAAGACCCAGAAACGACGGCGTCCTTGTCGTGTGGAGTTCATATTTCAAATCCGGCAAAACCGACAGAATCCCAGGTTGATTCTGTAAGGATTCTGCTTCTTGAGCAGTGAGCCGCGCGGAGAAACCATGAATAGCATTGTTGTAAACGTAGAGCATTTCTGCCGAATCAGAAACAGATTTCAGTGACGAGTCGTACCAGTGAGTATGGTCTTCAAAACTTTCCGGCATTTGGGATTTCGCCATGTGTATGATGAAACTACTCTTACCATTTCCTAATGATAAATGGGATAGACCCAAAAGAACAAGAAGTACTACTACTAAAACTACAAATCTCGACATTTTTCTGGTTTTTGGACTAGTCAATTTTTTCCAGGATTGTGGATATATAAGTTAAAGGATGATCATAGAGAAAACAGAGTAAAATGTAAAGTGTGTGAAAACAGGAAAAAGCAGGAGAAACGGGAGTGAAGATAGGGACGGTGGTTTTTGTTTGCTTCTGCGAATGATTGGTTTTTCAAAGGAAAAAAAGTTTCAAAGTTCCAGCCTTGCAAGACAAAGAAACAAAGAAAGACTTCACATTCAACCAGACAGTTTTATTACTTAATAAAACACTTACAAATTTACAATGGACAAACCTCAAGAGACGGTCCCGCTTTATGTACTACAGCAGTCCACTCGGTGCTAGTTGCTCTTTATTTTCTTTACACCTTGTTTGGCGTATCATGGTTGTAGTTAGAGCGAGTTAAGTATAGATGTAAATACAAAAATAATGGGAAATGTAAGAAAAATAAAAATTATTTTTTATAAGTAAATTTTATTTAGTTAGGAAGAAAAAAAATTTTGAGAAGATAATTTCTTCTTGTGCCGTTGTTGCTATTGCTGGATTTTGGCTTCGGGTTCACTCAATTAGTAGATTTATTTATTTTTTATAAAATTTTATTTTCTGATATTATTTTTGCACAAAAATTAAATTTAACTTGCACGAAATGCCAACAGAAATTTCTATCAAACAAATACTACAGCTAAAACATGTTCTGAACACGTATTTTAACCACTTCAACTCAATTTTTGGATTGTAAATAAAGACACATTAAATTTTGTGATCTCGAATATTTATTTTTCTGTTTCCATTTCCATTTTATTTCAATATTTTTGATTTACTATTTTGAACACCAAGGGTAACAACCGTTTTATTACCTATTGTACACTATTACTTTCTTTATTCCAATTTATTTTTTACTTTTTGAATCTTAAAAATTTTAAATTAAATATATTTAAATTATATCAAAATATTATGTAAACTTATGGTCAAAAGAGAAGTTAGAATTAAAGAGTTGTAAAAAAAAAAGGAATTATTTTTAAAATGGACTACAAAAGAAAGTAAGATAAATAAATTAAAACAAATGAAGTATATGTTATCCAATTATATTAGTTGTACTTTATTATTTTGATAAATTTAATATTTGAATTTTTTATTATTTCTTTTATCCTTACACAATGCGTTTTACATCGACAATTTAAAAGATAAATCTATAAAAAAAACTAAAATATAAATAGAATTGTTAAAAAAATAAAATAAAATAATTAGATGATAAAAAGAAAAAAATAAAAATATGATTCACACTTTATCCAACAGCAGTCACTCACTCACTCGGTAGTGCTAATTGCTCTTTATTTTCTTTATTTCTATCTTTCACTTTACCTCTTTGTGTAAGAAACCAAGAAAAAAGAAAAGAAAGAGAAACTTCACACTACCATCCAACTATTTCCATTTCTTTATGCCCTTTTTACAGACTTTGGTACCAGAAGGATTGGGTTTATTGTGGGGTTGGAGTCAGGTAGGGTTATACGTGCTAGGATCACTTATTTATTATTACATTAAAAGTTATAGTTTATAGTAAGAGTGTAATTTTATTTTTTAATTAAGTTATCAAACAAACGTTATGTTCGATCATGACTCTGATTCGAGTCACTCGCCCGCTTATGGACCTTGTCAGAGGTAGGATATTAGTGTTACCCAACAATTCTTCTCCCAATACCTGCCTCATGCTGCATGTTGTTCTTGGAGATCGAACCTATCACCTTGACTCTGATACCACTTGTCAGGATCAAGCGCTTACATCAAAAGTTATAGCTAATAGCAAGGGCGCAACTTTATTTCTTAACTAAGTCCACCAAACAAGTGTCATGTTCGATCATGACTCCAACCAGCGTGACTCACTCGCTCATAAAACTTGTGATAGGCAGGATGTTGGTGTTATTCAACAATACACCAATTTACATGTAAAATATAAGACATGTAAATTTGTGGTCTTTCTTTAATTATAAAATTAGATATTTTATATATACGTATGTTTGATATTATTCGTAGACACCCATGTTACAAGAAGACTAAATAATATATTTAATTAAATATTAAATTATTTATCTAAAAAATTAATAACAATTCCCACTTAACATATCTTTTATACTTTTGTAACGGTGCATCATAATCTAAAAATTCTATATCGTTACTAAGGCTAAAGAGGTTCATCGGAACCGCATCAGCTAAAATCTATACTACTTATACATAATTAAATTATCTTTTTTATCTATTTATTTTTTTTAATATTTAACTCCGTCGCTTTGGTTTATTCAATGGTCAATTGGCGGTCCAATTAGTAAAGGGCTTGTGTAGTGGAGTAAATTTGGAAGAGGAGGTGTTTGGTGGTTCACGGGTCCATAAAATACAGTGATACAGATAATAATACGCGTATATAAGCAAAGATAAGAAAGTGGTTTTAATTTTGGGCAAGCGTGTAGTGTTGTTGTGTTAATGAAAGGTGGATATAGTAGGTGGGACGTGGAAGTTTCACTATCCAACCAACTGTTCTTCATGTTTCCCCAAACTTTTTTAAAAATAACACAATATTTTGAATCAATTATTTCTACTAATCACAACAAATATCTTTTTTTGTTTTAATTTATTTGATATATTTTAATTGTACATAAAATTTAAATTTTTTTTAAAATTTATGATTTAAAATAAATTATAAATATTTATATGGGTATAGATCATCTCGATTAAGATGAAATAAATATTTTAAATATAGAAATTTGTCACTCTTTTTAGAATCGACTAAAAAGAAAAGTATGTTATATAAATTGAGACAAAAGAAGTAAGATGGATCGAAGGAAATATTTTTATTACCTCTATCCTTACTACAAACGATCTCCACCATATCACCTAACAAATATAAATATTTTTATTTTTTAAATTAAATAATAATTTTATTTTATTAAATTTA
Source organism: Datura wrightii (assembly GCA_035772735.1). Lineage (NCBI taxonomy): Eukaryota > Viridiplantae > Streptophyta > Magnoliopsida > Solanales > Solanaceae > Datura > Datura wrightii. The sequence goes on along the minus strand of JASDFA010000020.1, from coordinate 119,017,816 downwards.
TGTTTTTTTCAAAAAATTAGTTATTTTTCATTTGAATGATATATTTATAAATAAATTATGCACATTTAAATTTTGGAAAATAAACAATCTTAATCATTCAGTATTCAAATCTAGAGATAATATTTTCATTATTTAATAATACATGTCAAATTAAAATATCTTAATCTTAATAAAAATAAATTAGATCTTAATATTTATAATACGTCTTAAGAATCAGCTAATAATTAAAATAAAAGTATGCAGAGATAAATTCAAAAAGATTATTTATAAATCTTGAACTCTAAAAAGTATAACATATTAGGTTATGAATATATTATTTATATATATAAAATAATTTTTTAGATATAAATATTAAATTTTAATTAAAATTAAATTTAATTAAATTTACACTTTAGTAATGAAGAAATACAGACAAATGTTTAAGGTAGGGAGAGTCTACTACCATATAAACAACAAAGTGGTATCAGTATTAAATATTCCTAATACAGTCAAACTTATTAACTTTTACTATAATAATATAATTGATTTCTAAATTATCTAGCTGTTGTGGGGACCCGGACTATATTTATAATATAATTAGAAATATGTATAAAATTTAACTTTACATATTTTTAAATGTTATAGGCACAGAAACTTTAACATTAAATTTTTAAACTTAATTATATTTTGTACAACAAAGGAAAGTCTTTTTAATGGTAAAAATTATATATATTAGTATATTTTTTTGTCATATAATGTATTTTACCTATTTTAACTTGACACAAAATTTAAAAAAGTAAAAAAAAAAATTGAATCTTGTGATCTTAAATTAAAGATATATAAAATATATTAAAGTATTTTTTAATCTTTTAATTTTAAATATATCATATGAAAAATTAAAATTAAAATATTTTATAAAAAGAAAAACAATCTATTTTGTCTGGTTTAAATTGCAAGTTCTTCTATCAAAATTTATGTTCTATAAAACATTACTGTTCTAATTAGCCGAATATTAATTAAATGAGATATTTAACAGCGGTAAAACGTAGCCTAGTTGAATTTAACTAATACTATTTATTAACGGTATAAAAAAGGTTACATTATCAAATTAAATTTATTTATTACGACGGGTAATTAATATATCCCTTATTTTCAATTTAACTATCATTTTTTTAAAATCTGATTATCTATAAATATCATTTTGATAACTTAATTGTGTAAAAAATATATATCGAACATATATAAGTTAAATTCTTAGTCAAATATTATTATTAAATATTTTTGTAAGAAATGTACAAAACTTTCGAACCAGATGATATGTATCAAAGATAAAATAATAATAATGAGTAACAATTTCTATATATTTTTTTTCCTTTTTATTCTTTTGGGTAAATTATAAATAATGAAGAGACAAGGGAAGCACGTGAAGCCGCAAGTAGCCAAGATTGGTATCACATTAAAATAATACTAACTAGTATCAATATCGACTATCTTGATGTGACAAAACAGCTTTTAAGATGTCAGTTTGTGCTTGTAATTAACTACACTATACTATAGATTCTGAAATTAAATGGTACCTTATTAGGCATTGATTATGGTGCCCATGAAATCAGTGTTTTTTGTATTAGTCTTAATTGTTGCAACACTTTAAAAATGTTTATAAATTTAAATTAAATTTTTAAAAGATAATGTAACATTTTTGAAGAATTCAATATAATCAAATCTCGTTATAGTAACATCTCGTTATAGTAATAGTATTTATCGTTAAGATCTCATTTAACTGTTATAAATAAAAATAATGCTAAAGAAGAAATGTATTTGTTAATCAATTTAACCAAAAATAATAAAAAGAGTATGAACATAAAAAAAATAGCAAACATCGGTAGCCTTTCCTCGTGAAGTTACAACCATAACTGATGGGCACTACTTTCATATAATTTTTTCCCTTTTACATAATCGTACTTGAAATTTACTATGTGTATGATACTAATGATGATGATCATAAATACTTTAATATTTATTTTTATACATAATATATTTCTTACAAAATATTATTGTATAATATTTGAGTATGACTGTTATAGAAGGGTAATTTTACAAAGAGTGTACCGTGGTATTGAATGTTACTGTTGTTAGAGGTAAAATACTGTTTATAAAGAAGTAAAATATAACATGAGAAATCAATTCCAGAAAAAATTAGATTATTATAGTGAAATATTATTTAACGAATGACTGTTATAACGAATTTGACCGTATAAACGTGATAACTGTAAGTAAAGAATTCGTACAATTTAAGTATTAGTACTACTTAGCAGCTCTAGTTTTGATAAAGACTTACTCCTATTTTTGATATATATATATCAGTCGAATCTAGGCTAATGACAAGGGCAGATGCAATGTAGTTTCAACTGGTTCACTGAGTCCTAATTCATATAGAGCAATATATGTCTATGTGCCTGAAGAGTTGAATGCGAGATTTAAATTCATATATTTTAATTTTTAATTTTTTATTTATTGAATGTTTGATAGATCATTAGATATATTATGTGAACCTTTTAAAACAAGGGGTCATTTGGTAGTTTATTAGAGTTATGCGGATATTAATAATATATGAATTAGTTACGAAAGAATTTATGTATTATTTTATGCAGGATTTAGTTATTCATATATTAGTTATTCTTGTATAACTAATTTCACCTTCTATCCTGCATAAGATAATACATAGATTCTCTCATTACTTATACATGTATTTGTTATGCAGATTACTGAATTGCAGATCAAACACCGTATTAAGTTTATACATGTAACTTACCTTTTAAGTAGCTACCAAACATGGTATAACTTTTGCAGAACTTAACACCTACATAATTCACCTTAATTCAAACCAGCTATCAAACAACCCTACGTTTATACTATAAAGTTATGCTGAATCCGTAACTTCTATCGTGAATCTGCCCCCTGTATGTGAAATCACTGAAATTTTAACACGAGTAATTAAGATATTGTATCTAGAACTAAATACTGAATGATTAAAATTATTTTTTTTTCAATATCTGAATGTACATGCTTTATTTATTTATAAATATATTAAATCTACAACTCAAATAAAAAAAGTAATAAATATTAAAAAAAACAGTAATTTAATAAAATAAATTTATAATCTAATAAAAAATAAAATATTTATGTTCGCTAGTGATGGTGGAGATGGTTTGTAATGGTAGTCGTGGTAATACATGGTGTTAGTGGCTAGTAATTGTAGTGGTGACAGTTGCTAGTAATGGTGGTGGTGATAGATATGATGATGGGGGTGGGTGGTGTTATAGACTGACGTGATGATGACGGTTGGTGATGATAGTTGTGATAGTGAAGTTGGTTGATGTTAAGAGTTGACGATGTTGATGGTGGTGACTAAAGAATGTATGGTAGTTGACGATATATTGGTAGTAGTTGGCGGCGGTGCTAGTTGTGATGAAGGTGGTGGTGGATAGTATTGGTCGTAGTAATGGTAGTGAGTGATAGTGATTGTAGAGGTGATTGTGATAATGGTGGTAGTGAATATAATCATAATGATGGAGGTGGTATGTATAGTAATGACCGACAATAATGGTTGACAGCACTGGTGGTTGCTAGTGATTATTGTGATGTTAGAAGTAGTTGGAAACGGTAATGGTGGTTAACAATGGTGGAGGTAGTTGGTGGTGGTGATAACTAGTGGTTGATGATGGTAATGATGTGGTGATTGTGATGATAGATGTGATTAATGGTGTTGGCTGGTGGTTAAAGACAAAGTGATGGTGAAAATTATCCACACAAACATACCTCTTAATGATATTAAGACTCTATTCCAGATCTTAATGATTAAGACCTATTCAGACAAAGCAAGTATTTATATCTTAATGAAAATAAATGCACTTAATAGTGTAAGATCTGAACCATTTCGATTCACACTTCCATTAAGTGCAAGCAAATGAGTAAGTGTAAAAGTGCATTAACAAGAAAATAAGTTGTTTGATTGTTGGTCAGAGTTATATACGTATTAGTAATATTAGGATTAGTTATGCAGATAAAGTAGTGGTGGAGTCCGAAATTTGGCAAATGGTTTGCAAATTTTCTTCTCAGTTGTGTTAAGGATGTGTAAAATTAAATATACACTCATAATAATAAACATTTAACTTCTGTACACCATATAATTTCCCGACGAAGAGTGTGCATCGGACCACCCTTTGCCTAAGGTGGCTCTGTCCATGAGGTAAGATATATATTGGTTGTGTACGGTTTAGTTATTTATGTATTAGTTATTCCAATTTCTATCCTACATAAAATAATATATAGATTCTCTCCTAACTTATATATGTATTAATTATGTGAAGAAAAAAAGGTGAATTAAACATTATATTAGCAATGCTATGTTTTATGTGAAAACAAAAAAAATTAACCAAACATTATATAACTTATACTAGATTCTATGTGAATGCTCCATCTATTTCAATTTATGTGATACACTTTTCTTTTTAGTCAGTCCTCAGAAAAATAACACATTTCTATATTTAATAAAATTTAACTTTAAAACACTCCTTCACTTTTAATGAGATGATTTAGTTAATTCTCACACTGTATAAAAATAATTAGCAATATTTTTATTTGTAGTAATATAAAATTTATTTTGCCAAAAGTATAAAAAGCTCAATCCAGCGTTACTTTGACAATAAATTCTATTTAATCATAAATTAAATAAATACTAAATTTTAAATAAATTTGTTTTTCTACAATTTCAAATTATTCGTCCACACAACACCACCTTCTTAGTTCTAACTTCATAATACAACTGCCCTCCTCTCAAAGAACAATTAAATATTTTCCAAACTAGATCAGAAGCATAATCCAGTCAAAGTGGAAACAATGGATTGTGTATGGTATAGAAGAAATTTTTTAAATTATTTTATGTTTGATGGCTAATTTTTTTTAAAAAATATTTCTTTAGAAAATTGGGTTCTTTTAAAAAGAAAAAATAGAGAAAAATAATTTTCATAGCAAAATAATTTTACAGCGATATTCTATATTAATTGTGTCCTTCGTGACCTTCAACACACTTCATTTTTACTCCTGCCGTCATAGCCTCAATCTCGACCGACCCACACTCCTACTCTACCATCTTAATCTTTCATTGTATTTTTTAAGATTATATATAAATATTTTTTGTTTGCATATTGGACACAAAAAAATAAATTAGTAAATTTACTTATTTTGTTAAACTTCATACCAAACACACCATATGTTGATTCAGTGCAATTTCGAAATTAGAAAAAGATTAGATAGGTTCCTACCAATTTAAATCAAAATTTTCACCAATAAAAGACGACCCCTATCGATGACAAATTATTTAGGTCTATGTAGTCTAAATTTCCGCTTAAAAAAAAGAAAAAGAAAGTTAAAGCATGTCAAGAATTATTGAAATTAGTTAGTAAAACGTACAAGTAAATTAATCAGGCCAGTTTCTTGCGGAATTTATAAAGCACTTTGTTTGTGAAACATAAAAATTAAACTTGAAGAGGGAAATTATTTGTTTTAGCACTAGTTATGAACATTTATTTGTATTTAATTTTAGTTGGTGCTACTGGTGACGTTTTAATAATCTAAGGTTGTAATTAATTTGGGAAATAAAAATAAACCCTACGAGAAATTTTTCCATATATCTAGACATAAAGTTTTGGGAGAATTTTAATAACTCAATTGATTGCCTATTTTAATTTTCACTTTAGTAATAAGAATTTAATTCTCTATCTTATAATCGTCGTCCCCATTTTTTTCCTCTTCTACCCGCAAATGTAATAAAATATATATATGTTTTTTTTTAAAAAAAAGATGAACCTTCCATTGTGTTAAGTCTTCCATTACATAAGTCTTAGGGTGTGTTTGGTATGAAAAAAACTATTGTTTAAGGAAAATATATTTTTGAAAAATAGATGGACTTTTAATTTAGTTTCTTGTCTTCGATATGTGTTGGTGAATATGTAACAATCCAAATTAAGTTAAGGGATACTTTTGTCTTTAACAAATTATAATAATTAATAAAATAATTAAAATGGGTGGGCCAAGCCCATTCTTCGATTCTGATCAGCCACGTTTTAAAGGCTGAAACAACTTAAAAATATTAAGGCAACTGTTTTCTTTATATTGAAAGAAAACAACGTAATTCTGAAGAATTTTGGGGAGTTCAGGAATGAAACACAGCAGAAATTTCATAGTTCAGGTATTGAAATTACCTTGTTACTTTAACAGATATTTAAAATATTTCTTTTATTTAGTTGTTAAAGGGAGAAACAACTGATCATGCAGGGTTGAGGGGGTGGTTAATGAATTCACCTGGCCACTGTTTCAGTTTCGGCCATTAGCATCAATTATTAGTTAATGTAAATATATATATATATATTCCACCTTTATAAAGATTATGTGGTTAAGTAAAGAACTAATTAATTTGGCAATGATCGGTGATTGGTGGAGTTAGACAACAACTAAGGGAATATTTGAAATCTGCTATAGTGGAAAACTACTTTTCTCTCACTGATGAAGCCTTTCTGTGCTTATAAGTAAAAGACATCATGACTTATGAGTGTTAATAGTTGGATAATAATGAGAAGGCTCAAGGATTGTAGTAATGATAATGTGATGTAGAAGCATATTAGTATATGGCAGTGGTTTCATTAGCATGAGAAGCAGCAAATAACTGAAGCTTCTCGTTCGACAGTATTCATGTTTGATATTGATTTGGGTGCATAATTTAATTAATTGGATTGAGTGTAGCCTTTGATTTTAACTTAACATATATATATATATATATATATAATATTTAAGAGGATGTTCACATAAAGGATTTTGACTATTCTAAATCCGTTTTGGGTGCAGTGTGAGGTGATCAGAAGATTCGAGAATATAGTTCTTGTTTATAGAAAAGGGTGCTTGGATTGTGATTTCGAGGTAAGTGAAACCTTAAGCTTTGAGTGCTTGCTTTTCAAATATATTTTTAAAATGTATTTTGCCTGCCTGGTCTATGTGTTGGAACGAGCGTGTTCTTGGCAGAATCGGTGGTCTTCGAGGGCTGCCGCATATATCTTGTGTTTAAACGTTCTAAACTCTCTTTATTATAAGAACTATTTTGTGGAGTGATACTGTTGTGAGCCATGAGGTTGGGGCATTATGTATGCTTATGGATATCACTGGCATTGTGTAATGCTTCTTGACGGTACTGAGCATTGTATATGCTATTTTGACAGTACCGAGCATTGTGTGTTGTAGACTCGTGGCATTGATTAATTATTGTAAATGTCATTTATGATATATTCCCTGAGAAAATTGTGTTGAGATATATGACATTTTTTATAAACAATGATTTGAAAAATCAATGTGTATCATATTATAATTTAATGTCTATGCAAAAGTATTCATGTGTTTGTGGTAAGTTTGTATTTATTTTTTAACACTTGTTCCAGGGATATTTAAGGTGGCAGGTCAAGGATCTTACTGAGTTATATTTATATATAGCTCACTCCTTTTTTTCATGTCTATTTAGATACCGCTGTAGAACGTGAGACTAGTGGCTGACGAGTTCGTTTTGCTGTAGATTCTGTTGTTGAGGTGAGCCTTCATGTCGATTCGTGGAGGCCTTCCTTTTAGCGTCATCTATTTTATAGCGTATATTTTTCTTTCTTGGGGTTGGCATACCCAGCCGTTAAACTTATGTAACTCTATTAGATGCTCCATGGTCTCATTGTGGGATTTGGGCTAGAAAGTTAATATTCGAGTGTTGTTGAGATTGATAGATTGACTTTGGATTCTATTGAATTCCCTATTTCTATTTAAGAATGATTAATCTGTTTAAACTTGCACATATTTGCTGTCGATGCTTGTACAAATGAACATGTAGAATGGATAAATTGATTCGCCCTTGTGGGTGATGTTAGCAGTTGCCAGTCACATCTGAGAAAATTTTGGGATGTGACAATGTTGGTATCAGAGCCTAGACTTTCGGTCTCGGGTCATGGAGCAGTGTTTAGTAGAGTCTTGTTCATGGGTATGTAGGCACCCATACTTATGACCTTGAGGCTACTGAACATCTAGGATATTTTTCCTTTTTTCTTCATTTCTTATTTGTGCGTTGAATTGAATCAAGTCTAATCTTGAGATACTTTTTTCGCAGATGGCTAAGAAACGTGCATCTTCATTTGTTAGTCGATCAAAAGCACCTGTTGGACGTAGTGCGAGGCGTAGTACTATCCATGGTGGTAGTCAAGCTGAGGCCCATCAAACTAGGGCTCAGACTGGGGCACAGGAAGATCCTCATCCTGAAGTTGTGAATGGGGGTCAACCTCGAGTTGTTGCTCAAGAGAGAGTGCAAGAACAGTCCATCGACAGTGCCAACTGTTGCTTTGCCTGCAGACATAGTGATCAGACTGTTGAATGTATTAGAGGCATTGGTGCCTAATAACTGTGGACTTCCAGTTCCTCAAACTACTTCACAAACTCAAACACAAGTCCAGTTGAATGTGATACCTACACATACAACTTAGTTGACTCCTCAGATGGTTGTTCATTCAGTTACCACTACCGGGCAATCGAAAGATCTTAAGAATTTCATGGATCTTAAGCCACCAGAGTTTGATGCGGCTCCAACTTCTATTGAGCCTCAGAAGTTCATTGATCGTTGTGAAAAGATACTGACTATATTAGGATTGAAGGAGACTCAAGGTGTGGAATTTACTACTTTCCTATTCTCAGGGTTCGCGGAGGCATGGTGGACTTTAGTTCAGAGAGGTAGACAAGTAGGGTTACCACCTATCACTTGATTAGAGTTTTCCATGATGTTTAAGGACAGGTTCATTCCATTGAGCAAACGAGACGACATGGGGCGTCAGTTCAATAACCTGCTTCAGGGCTCTAGACAGTTACAGAGTTTGAGGCTAAGTTCACTGATTTATCCAGGTATGTTTCATTTTTAGTTGAAGACCTGGGAGAGAAGGTGAGACGTTTCATGGATGGACTTGAACATCATTATCGTGGTCCTGTGATACGAGATATGTGAGGTGGTACCTATTCAGATGTGGTTGACACTGCTCTCCATTTTGAGTTCTATTTAGAAATGGAAAGAGCTGAGTAAGAAAGCAAAAAGGCGCGTAATATAGTGGAGCTCCATCTGGGGGAAAGAGTGGTTTCCATAGGGGGCAATCCAGACCTACTCAATCAAAATCGGTGGTCCAGTCTTCCAGGAGTGATTATCTAGCTACACAGGGTCAGCAGTAGATGCAGAGGAAGGGCAACAGTTCCTTTTGGTCCGGACAACATCTGAGATGTTCTAATTGTGGTAGATTTCATAATGGTTGTTGCTTTGGACCAGACAGGGCTTGTTTTACTTGTGGTGAACAGGGGCACATTGCTAAATATTGTCCTAAGCGAATTTCTGTTACTATTCAGGATACGATGCAGTTGTAGGGAACTGCTACAAGTACACATACTCAGGCTCAGCCAGCTAGGGCCGCTCAACAGGGTGCTCGTGGATAGGGCCGACAGGGTGCACACGGAGAGGGTGGACCGCCCAGATTCTTCACTATGGCCAGACAAGATATCGAGGCCTCTAATGTAGTAGTCACAGGTATTATCATTGTCAACTCTCATGGGGCATATGTTCTTATTGATCCTGATTCTACGTATTCGTATGTATCTCCATATTTTGCTATGTTCTTAGAACGGACCGTTGAGTCTCTTATTGTGCCATATATGGTTATGACTCTGGTGGGGGAGACTTCGGCAGTGGATAGAGTTTATAGAGATTGTGTAATATCTATTCAGAACAGGAACACCATAGTTGATCTACTAGAGTTATCGATGTCTGACTTTGATGTGATTATGGGTATGGATTGGTTGTCATCATGTTATGCTTTAGTTAATTGCTATGCTAAGCTTATACATTTTGATTTTCCTGGAGAACCACCTTTAGTGTGGAAAGTCATGACTTCTGTAACCCAAGGAAAGATAATATCTTATGTAAAGGCACGTCGAATGATTAATCATGGGTGTTTGGGTTTTATTGCTACCGTTTATGGTACTTGAGTAGAGAATGTTACTATCGAAAGTGTTCCTGTTGTTAGAGAATTTGCTGATGTGTTCCCAGAAGATTTGCCTGGGCTACCTCCAGTGAGAGAAATTGAGTTCAACATTGATTTAGATCCAGGGAATCAACCTATCTCTATTCCTCCATATCGTATGGCTCTAGCTGAGTTGAGAGAATTGAAGGTTACTTGATAAGGGGTTCATCAGGCCTAATGTATCGCCTTGGGGGTGCACCTGTGTTATTTATGAAAAAAAAAAGATGGCACAATGAGGATGTGCATTAAATAAAGACAGCTGAATAAGGCTACAATCAACAATAAATATTCGTTGCCTCGTATTGATAATTTATTCGATCAACTACTAGGTGCTACTCACTTTTCCAAAATTGACCTGAGTTCGGGTTACCATCAACTGAGAATCAAGGCCGAGGATATCTCCAAGACAACCTTTCGGACCAGGTATGGGCACTTTGAATTCTTGGTGATGTATTTCGGGTTGACTAATGCACATGTAGCATTTATGGACCTCATGAACAGGGTATTCAAGCCATACCTAGACCATTTTGTAATTGTGTTCATTGATGACATTTTGGTCTACTCTCAGAGTGAGGTAGAACATGAACAACACCTGAGAGTTGCGCTACAAACACTTAATGAAAGCTTTATGCCAAGTTCTCAAAATGTGACTTTTGATTGGGTACAGTTTCCTTTCTGGGACACGTAGTGTCACGAGATGGAATTCAAGTTGATTTGAAGAAGGTCGAAGCGGTTCGAGATTGGCCTCGACCCGGTACTCCACAGAGATACACAACTTCTTAGGACTAGCTGGATATTACAGAAGGTTTGTGGAGGGTTTCTCAAAGATAGCCGCTACATTGATCCGTTTAACTCAGAAGGGTGTGGTGTTCCAGTAGTCTGATGGGTGTGAAGAAGGTTTTTAGAAATTAAAGACTGCATTGACTACGACTCCAATTTTGACATTACCTACAGCAGAGGGTGGTTTTACCATTTATTGTGATGCATCTCGAGTTGGATTGGGTTGTGTCTTAATGTAGAATGGTAAAGTGGTGGCATATGCGTCCCGACAACTAAAGATTCATGAGAAGAATTATCCGACTCATGACTTGGAGTTGGCTGCAGTTGTATTTGCACTGAAGATCTGGCGTCACTATCTTTATGGTGAGACATGTGAAATCTATATTTATCGTAAGAGTCTACAATACATATTCAAGCAAAGATATCTGAATCTGAGACAACAACGGTGGTTAGAGTTACTAAAAGATTATGATCTTACCATTTTGTATCACCCCAAGAAGGTGGTTGATGCCTTGAGTAGAAAGTCTATGAGTAGTTTGGCCCGGTTCACAGTTTAAAAGAGATCTATGGTTATGGATGTTCAGGCATTGGCCAATCAGGGAGTTCGAATTGATCACATAGTGCCGGGCAGGATACTAGCAGGTATGGTGGTGCAATCGTCGTTAGTTGGAAAAGTCAAGACTCGTCAATATGAAGATCCCTACCTTTCCAGACTACGAGGTCGAGTGCAGAATAGGGGTGTTAAGTCATTCTCTATTGATGGTAAGGGCATGCTTCGTCGATATGGTAGACTGTGTATTCCCATTGTGGGTAATGTGAAGCAGCTGATTCTTGAAGAGGATCATTGCTCGTGATACTCTATTCAGCCAGGTGATACAAAAATGTATCAAGACTTGCATGGATTGTACTGGTGGAAAGGTATGAAGGCTAATATTTTGAAGCATGTGACTAGTTGCTTAAATTATTAACAAGTCAAGTATGAACATCAAAAACATAGGGGAGTAATGTAAAACTTGATTATTCCAGAGTGGAAGTGGGAGAGAATTACTATGAATTTTGTTGTTAGGTTTCCAAGTATTTTTAAGAAACACGACTCAATTTGGGTTATTATGGACAGACTCACAAAGTCAGCACATTTCATACCAGTTCGGGTTACTCATACCGCAAAGCAGTTAGCAGATATTTACCTTCATGAGATAGTTCGGCTTCATGGTGTGCCTATTTCAATAATATCTGATCGAGGTGCACAATTCACTGCTGAGTTCTGGAAGTCTTTTCAGAAGTCATTGGGTTCGCAAATCGAGTTGAGTACAACTTTTCATTCGCAAACTGACGGACAGTCTGAACGGGTTATTCAGATCTTTGAGGACATGCTTAGGGCTTGTGCAATTGATTTTGGTGGTCATTGGGACGATCAATTGCCTTTGGCAGAGTTTGCTTATAATAATAGCTACCAATCAAGTACACAAATAGCGCAGTTTGAGGCTCTATATAGTCGCAAGTGTCGTTCGCCAGTTGGATGGTTTGAACCTGGCGAAGCATAATTATTAGGTCCAGATTTAGTTTAGCAAGCTTTGGAGAAAGTTTCATTGATATGGGAACGACTTAAGACAACACAAAGCAGATCAAAGTCCTATACAGATAAAAAATTCCATGATATGGAGTTCATGAAGGGTGAAAAAGTCTTTCTAAAAGCTTCCCCTATGAAGGGAGTTATGAGATTTGGCCGGAAAGGTAAGTTAAGTCCTAGATACATTGGTCCTTATGAGATTTTAGACCGGATTGGGTTGGTGGCGTATAGACTTGTCTTTCCTCCGAGATTGTCTGTTATTCATCCTGTGCTTCACATGTCCAAGGTTAGATGATATGTCCATGATGATAGTCATAAGATCTAGCTAGAGGATGTAGAGCTTGATGAGAATTTGACTTATGAGGAGGGTCCGATATCGATTTTTGATAGACAAGTGAGACAATTGAGGTCGAAGAAGGTGGCTATAGTTAGAGTGTGTGGCGAAATCATCCAACTGAGGAGGCTAATTGGGAGTCTGAGGCGGACATGTGAGATATATATCCTCATCTATTTGAAACTACAGGTATGATTCTGGAACGGTTCGAGGACGAATATTATTTTAAGTGGGGGAGAATGTAATAATCCAAATTAAATTAAGGGATACTTTTGTCTTTAATAAATTATAATAATTAATAAAATAATTAAAAGGGGTGGGCCAAGCCCATTCTTCGATTCTGATTAGCCATGTTTTAAAGGCTGAAACAACGTAAAAATATTAGGGCAATTGCTTTCTTTATTTTGAAAGAAAACAATGTAATTCTGAAGAATTTTGGGGAGTTCATGAACGAAACACAACAGAAATTTCATAGTTCAGATATTGAAATTACCTTGTTACTTTAGCAGATATTTAGAATATTTTTTTATTTAGTTGTCAAAAGGAGAAACAACTGATCATGCAGAGTTGAGAGGATGGTTAATGAATTCACCTGGCCACTGTTTTGGTTTCGTCCATTAGCATCAATTATTAGTTAACATATATATATATATATATATATATATATATTCTACCTTTATAAAGATTATGTGGTTAAGTAAAGAACTAATTAATTTGGCAATGATCGGTGGTTGGTGGAGTTAAACAGCAACTAGGGGAATATTTGGAATCTGCTATAGTGGAAAACTATTTTTCTCTCATTGATGAAGCCTTTCTGTGCTTATAAGTAAAAGACATCACGACTCATGAGTGCTAATACTTGGATAATAATGAGAAGGTTCAAGGATTGTAGTAATGATGATGGGATGTAGAAGCATATTAGTATATGGCAGTGGTTTCATTAGCATGAGAAGTAGCAAATAACTGAAGCTTCTCGTTCGGCAGTATTTATGTTTGATCTTGATTTGGGTGCATAATTTAATTAATTGGATTGAGTGTAGCCTTTGATTTTAAATTAACATGCATACATACATACATAAATACATACATACATAAATACATACATACATACATACATAAATACATATATACATACATACATACATATATATATATATATATATATATATATATATATATATATATATATATATATATATATATATATATATATATATATAAATACATGTTCACCTAAACGATTTTGACTATTCTAAATCCGTTTTGGGTGCAGTGAGAGGTGATCAGAAGATTTGAGAATATAATTCTTGTTTATTGGAAAGAGTGCTTGGATTGTGATTTTGAGGTAAGGGAGACCTTAAGATTTGAGTGCTTGCTTTTCAAATATATTTTTAAAATGTGTTTTGTCTGCCTGGTCCATGTGTTGGAACGAGCGTGTGCTTGGCAGAATCGGTAGTATTCGAGGGCAGTCGCATATATCTTGTGTTTAAGCGTTCTAAACTCTCTTTATTATAAGAACTATTTTGCGGAGTGTTACGGCTATGAGCCATGAGGTTGGGGAATTGTATATGCTTGTTGACGGTACTAAGCATTATGTATGCTATTTTGACAGTATCGAGCATTGTGTATGTTGTTGTGGACTCGTGACATCGATTAATTATTGCAAAAGTCATTTATAATATATTTCCTGAACAAATTGTGTTGAGATATATGACATTTTTTAAATAATTATTTAAAAAATCAATGTGTATCATATTAATAATTTAATGTATGTGCAAAAGTATTCATGTGTTTGTGGTAAGTTTGTATTTATTTTCTAACACTTGTTCTAGGGGTATTTAAGGTGGTAGGTCAAGGATCTTACTGAGATATTTATATATAGCTCACTCTTTATTTGCATGTCTATGCAGATACCACTGCAGAGCGTGAGACTAGTGGCTGACGAGCTCATTTTGCTGTAGATTATGTTGCTGGGGTAAACCTTCACATTGATTCGTGGAGGCCGTCATTTTAGCGTCATCTACTTTATAGCATATATATATATATTTTTTTTTTGGGGGGGGGGAGGGGTTTGCATGCCCATCCGTTAAACTCATGTAACTCTATTAGATACTCCATGGTCTAATTGTGAGATTTAGGCTAGAAAGTTAATATTCGAGTATTGTTGACATTGATAGATTGATTTTGGATTCTGTTGAATTCTCTATTTCTATTTAACAATGATTAATGTATTTAAACTTGCACATATTTGCTCTCAGTGCTTATATAAATGAGCATGTGAAATGGATAAATTAGTTCGCCCTTATGGGTGATGTTAGCGGGTGCCAGTTGATAACGCTCAAACTATACCTCCTACTAAAGTATGAAGCGGACGTTGTCAATAAAGAATCCAACTAAGAGGTTGGGGTCGAACCCACAGGAAATTTATAAGAGCTAGACTAAAGCCGGTAAGTGAACTTGTTAGGTAGTTATTTCGAATTGGGGGTTTCAAAAGAAAATAATAATTAAAAGCACAGTTAAAATTATGGGTGAAATCAAGATTTAAAGATAACTGAGGTTTTGTGTTCCCCATGGGTTCATAACTACTCTGGGTATGCATACGTGATTATCACTAATGCTTACTTGTAGAGCTGATAACTAGGGTTCATTCAAACGACCGACCAGTCCCTATTAAATGACTGTACTCAATCACCCCACCAGGTCTCATGTGCGATTACAATTTAACTGTTATCAATATGTCCCAAATTTAACTATCCTGCGACAACAACTCAAGTTAATACAATGATAATCAAGATCAAGGCTTTGTTGTAATTCTCTTTTCCTAATCTCTACCCCTTAGACCTAAGCAAGTAAAGAATTCGGGCAAGTCCTAATGTTGTACACCATTAAGAAACGTTTAAGCATGAAGAGAATATAATACAAGTGTTTTGCATTGGTTTTGAATCTCTTTTATGTAACCTAGCTTGTTAATCCACCATGGTTCCTACAACCCTAGCTATGGTGGTTTTAGCCTCTCATAGTTGCAAGATTATGATTTGTTTGCATAATTAAATACCTAAATCAATACTTACAATCGTAGATGAGAGAAAAACTTTGTTGATTAAATTTGGCATTTATCAAGAACAACTCACAAAATCAAGAAGAAAATCAAGAAAAGGTTGATCACAAGTTAACCAACTCAATTCTATGTTCTCTCGTGAAAAATTAACTGTGTCTAATATATTCTAATCTCCTCTAGTCGCCTCTAATGAAAATAAAACATAAAACATATTTATACAGACATAAAAATCCTTTTCTTAAGCTAACAGGGTAAACTTCCATATTTGTTGCCGCTCATGCCACGATCAGAACTACGACCCGTAGCAGGCTTGTACGAGTCGTACCTACCATCCGTAGGTCTTTAGCTTGCTGAAATCCGGCTAAGTGTTGGTGTTTTGGTATGACTCGTACCATCTTCCTACGAGTTGTACTGAACTTTCGTGGTTTAAATCTAAAGACTCTGAATCTTTCTGAAGTTTGTCACAAGTGTCTTGGTACGACTCCTACCTTGCCTTCACGACTCTTACTGTAGTCATCCGTACCCAGAGTCAACCTTTGTGCAATTTCTTTGAATCTTTCCACGACTTGAAGCTACGACTCGTACTCCGTTCATACGGCTCGTACTGTGAGTCATGGGTTGCATCTTTCACAGCTCATCCTTCTGAATGTTTTCACGAGTCTTAGTACGATTTGTACTATCATTGTACGACTCGTACTAAGACTGTCATTTTAGCTATTTTTCTGCTCTTTTCAACTTCTTTTGCATAATCTTGTTCCAACACCTAAGTTTACCTAAAAACACAAGAAAAGTACCTCATATCCATATAAACACACCTAATTCCATGCTATTTTCTTTAGTTTTAAGCGTCGAAAGTGTTGTAAATCCACAGCACATCACTAGTCATGTTTGGTGACGTGACAGAATATACCATAAATTACAGTTAAAATAAAATTAACAATATTATTTTTAATAGAAAAAAAGATTTCCATAATTTATTAACGTAATTATTTTTCTTACACAATCATATTAACTTTTTACTTTATTTACCTGCTATGATTATATTTTTTCCTCATCTCTGATTGTCTAAGTATTTAGAGTAAGTCTTTGTCGTTTGAGCCTCGCTCTTTATTTTCAAACTATGTCATCCTAATTAGCTGCTCTTTAATAAATGTAATTGCTAGTGTTTAAGTTCAACTCTCATCCTCTTTCATTTTTGGTGGTTGTATTTATTATTGTACTAGAAAGTTGTAACCTCTTTGGTTAATCTCTTCATACCATTTATATAATAATAATAATAATAATAATGTTAAATTTAATAATTTTGTGGCAACAAGAATTATATTATATATAGATGTAGAATGTCCCATCTTTAAACCTAGTGGTATCTTAAGTCTTATAATAGACAATTATGGGGTATAATTCTATGCCTATGCATCATTTATTTCAAAAATATTAGAAAAGTGAAAGTCCGTATATGATACAGGAATAGATATTAGATAACATGGACCACCAAGACTTACACCATTCATAGTAGTAAAAAATAGATAAAAATAATCCGATTCATCAGACATAATTCAATTTATCCCTTCTGTTTTGTTAGAACCTGCATCGTATCAAGTATTTTTTAAATCATGACATAATGCCGTAGAAAAGAGATTGATATATTCTCTTTTAGTTTTTGGAAGATATTCTTTAGATCATGACATAATGCCGTAGGCAAGGTTTTTGGGGTGTGTTCGGTACGTAGGAAAATATTTTTTGAAAATTATTCTTATTTTTTGGTGTTCGATTGGTTAAAAATTTTAAAAAATATTTATTTTTTATTAAAAAATAAGGATAATGACTTCTCTAATAAAAGTAGGAATAACAAGCACATTGTCTCCTTCCCACGCCCTCACAACTATCCACCCAACCCCCATCCCCACCCACCCTTACAACTATCTACCCCATCCCCCCAACCCAAACCCTACCCCACCTCAACCCCCCTCCCCCAAACTAAACAATACCCATCATCTTACCCTCCTGTCCTCATCCTCATAGTTTTGTCTTAGATATATATAAATACTTTTGAGATAATATCTTTTACTTATATATCAAATACAAAAAAAAAAATTAATAAAATATATTTTTCTACAAAATATTTTTTAAAGAAGACATTTTTCTTCTTACCGAACGCACCCTGATGCATTCTCCTTTGGTTCTAATTGAAAGACATTTTCTAGAACATAACATAACGTCGTAGGAAAGGAGTTCGATGCATTCCAGTAAAAATAATTGATAAGCAACCTAAAGTAAATGCAATAAAAAATGAAACATGATGATTTGAAGAAGACAGCTATTAACGGGCAGATTGAATTTATTGGTGTATTGTAAATGTTTATTTAGCAAGCGGCCATAGAAATTTATTTATTTATTTTATTTTATTTGAAATTTTTAAAAATTAAAATTATATTTAATTATAATTTTTATAAATAATATTTAATTATTTGAAAGTAAAAATAAAATTTTGTGTGTTTGAAATTTTCAAATGATCAAATACTAATTTTTAAATAAAATTAAAAAAATAATTTTTATAATCAAACGGGTGCTATAATTTTATGATTTTTTATTGATGACAATTGATAAAATATAATATAGAAAATTATTGTAGACTCATTTTATCTTATTCAAATGGTAGCTTATTATAGGAAAAATCATTTCCTCCTATTATTGCTCTCCTACGATGGCTTGCATTAATGAGAGGCTTTTGATAAGATTATTAATTTACTCGGCCAAATTATTGGTCGTGATTAATTGAAATTAAATTGCTCTTTGATAAATAAATTAGTATTAGTATCGGCACGATACATTAATAATACTTAAAAAATTATTAAAATATATATTTTTTAAAAAATTTAAATTTACAAAATTATCAAATAAATGATCATAAAAAAAAAATTACTTGACCAACAGGTAAACTAATAAAAAATAATGCAATAAATGTCAACGTCTTTTTTGGCTTATGTTTTCTTGAATAATCACTACAACAGAGCAATTGCTAGATCTTTCCAAGTATGACATAATTTGTTCTATAAATTCACCCCAAAAGGTAGATGGAATATTCTTCATCCTACTTTGAAAAACACAACTTCATATTGAGAAAATTAATAACATTGAAACCTATATATTAATTCTAATCATGTTTGCGAGCTTACTCGTGATCTTGTAACTCTATATTCATGAAAATACTGGTCTTATCGCCTTGCTTGTGTGATTGCACTTCTCCATGACTAACAATCTCTCCTATGATATCTAGTTTATTTGCATAAATATTCATCATTTTGTTAAAGCAGATCAATGCAAATAAAAAACAAATTTGATAATTACCAAATAAGTCATTCTCGTCAACATTAAGTTGATAACTGCTCATAGCATTGTAGATTGAAGATATTATAGCGAATTTTGGTTCATTTATTTCGTTCATAGTTGTTCTATTAGTAAACATCAACCTCAACTTGTGTTTGTTGGTCTTATATTTTGCGTTATTTGAATAAAAAATTAATTTTTTCATGATATACAATCCCAACTCATTTATTTTTCCTCTGAACATGCGGATAACATACCTACCCACAGTTGCGTGGATACGATCTCCCTACAGAAAAATTCAATGTCCATATTATATCCATCGCGAGGGTAATCAACATATGTATTTATAATGACAATAAGATGATACAAATACATTTTCATCCTGCAGTAACATCTCTATTGAAATTAAATTTTTTTTTTGTAATCAGAAACCATCCATAATCGCACCACACAAATTTTCAAACACCATTGCATCTTCGTTCCGAATATCTCACTGATAAAGTTAATTTTAGCAGATATTTTTTTTGAAGATTTTTTGGCTTCAAGGTAGTTTTTTACCTATATTGTATACTATGAACCGTTTGTATTATGTTGAACGAATCCTCCTAAATATATATAATTATCCATAAGAATCATTCATACTAGAATGACTATACTTATGTCATGTCTGCAGGAAATAATATTAGTTAGATTATTTTCTATTAAGATGATTCTAATTATAATGTGCTACTATGTCTCTAATTATAAAAAATATTCTAATCAAAATTATTTCCTGTAGTATCTTATAATAAAATTATAATTAGTTAAATATGAGTGATATGCCTGCAGGAAATAAATTTGATTAGATTATTTCCTATTAGTGTGACTCTAGTTATCGCGTGATTTAATTAAATAATTTAAATTATAAATATATAGAATATGTCGCATGAATATTTTCTATTAGAATGACTCTAACCATGGTGTGATTTTTTTCATATATATCGAATAATTGCCAATCAAATAATTATATATTGTTATATAAGGATTATAGGAAATAATCTAATCAATATTATTTCCTGTAGTATTTGATTTAAATTCAAATATATCACACAATAATTTAAATTATAAATATATAAAATATGCCGCAACAAGTCATTCTATTAGAATGACTCTAATTGTGGCATAACACCCCCCATATTGTATACTATGAACCGTTTGTATTATGTTGAACGAATCCTCCTTAATGTATATAATAATTCATAGTAATCTTTCCTATTAGAATGACTATAATTATGGCATGAGACAGGAAATAATATTGATTAGATTATTTCTTATCAGAATAGTTATAATTATGATGTGTTGTTATGTCTCTAATTGTAGAAAATAATCTAATCAATATTATTTCCTATTAGAATGACTCTAATTATCGCATGATTTAATAAAATAATTTAAATATATAGATTATTTCACAAAAATATTTTTATTAAAATGATTCTAATTATGGTGTGACTGTTTTTTTCATATATATCGAATAATTACAAATTAAAAAATCATATACTACTATATATGAATTATAGAAAATAATCTAATCAATATTATTTTCTGCAGTATTTGACTTAAATTCAAATACATCACGCAATAATTTAAATTATAAATATTAGAATGACTCTAATTATGGCGTGATTTTCCCTATATTATATACTATGAACCATTCATATTATATTGATCGAATCCTCTTAAATCTATATAATAATTCATAGTAATCTTTTCTATTAGAATGACTATAATTATGACATGAGACATGAATATTAATTTGATTATTTCATATTAGAATGACTCTAATTACGATGTGTTGTTATGTCTCTAATTATAGAAAATAAAAAATATTCTAATCAAAATTATTTTCTGCAATATCTGTCTATAAAATTATAATTAGTTAAATGCGAGTGCTATATTTGTAGGAAATAATATTGATTAGATTATTTTCTATTAGAATGCCTATAATTATCGCTTGATTTAATTAAATAATTTAAATTATAAATATATAGAATATATCGTAGAAATATTTTCTCTTACAATGACTCTAATTATGGTGTAATTTTTTTTCATATATATCAAATAATTGCCAATCAAATAATCATATATTGCTATATATAGATTATAGGAAATAATTTATCAATATTATTTTCTGTATTGTTTGATTTAAATTCAAATACATCACACAATAATTTAAATTATAAACATATAGAATATGTCGTAGGAAGCCATTCTATTAGAATCTATAATTATGACATGAATTTTTCCCAGTATATTATATACTATGAACCATTCATATTATGTTAAATAAATTTTTCTAAATATATATAATAATTTATAATAATCTTTCCTATTATAATGACTATAATTATGGCATGACTGCAAAAAATAATATTGATTAGATAACTTCCTATTAGAATGACTCTAATTATGATGTGCTGCTATGTTTCTTATTATAGAAAATATCTTATTATAAAATTATAATTAGTTAAATGTGAGCATTATGTCTGCAGGAAAAAAATATTGATTAGATTATTTCCTATTAGAATGACTCTAATTATGGTGTTCTTTAATTAAATAATTTAATAATCAAAATTATTTTTTGCAGTATCTGATTATAAAAATATAATTAGTTAAATGTGAGTGTTATTTCTACATAAATAATATTTATTAGATTAGTTTCTATTAGAATGACTCTAATTATAGTATGTTTTATTAAATAATTTAAATTTTAAATATATAGAATGTGTCATAGGAATATTTTCTATTAGAATGACTCTAATTATGGCGTGATTTTTTGTATATATCATGTAATCTGAAATATTTTTTTGTTATAAAAGTGTCAAGTGACTAGTTCTCAATATGCGGCTTGACTTATTATCAAGCTAGACTACCCTCTTTTTAATAATACATAGATATAGATACGTATTATTATTGCTAATGACATAAATATATATAAGTCAAATCACAAAAATATAGAATATGTCGTAGGAATATTTTCTAAAAAATAACTCTAATTACAGTATGATTTTTTTTACATATTATAAAATAAACTTAATAATATTACTAATATTTATTGGAATATTTATAACATATATATTTATTTCATATTGTAATATTTTGAAATAATCTAATTATGAAATGATGTATTTCATGTATATCATATGACTGCAAATCAAATAATTTTTTTTCCATATATATCATATTAACGCCATAATTATATAATTTAAATGATAAAATATAAAATATAAAATATAAAATAACTCTAATTATGGGTATGATTGTTTTTACCATATCTTTATTTATAACAAAAAAATATTAATATTATTTATTAGAATATTTAGTAGATTTATATTTTTTTTCATATTATAATAAGATGAAATATTTTTTTGCTGTAAAAGTGTCAAATGGATAGTTCTCAATTTCCCACTTGGCTTAACCTCAAGTTTCACTACCCTCCTTTTAATAATATATAGAATATAGATTATTTATTATAATATTTATTTATTGCATATTCTAATATTTTGAAATAATCTAATTATGACATGATGTATTCGATATCATACTACTGTAAATCAAATAATTTTTCCATATATATCATATTAATGCCATAACTATATAATTTAAATGATTAATATATGGAATATAAAATAACTCTAATTATGACTATGATTGTTTTTACCATATCTTTATTACAACAAAAAAATATTAATATTATTTATTAGAATATTTAGTAGACTTATATTCTTTTCCATATTATAATAAGATGAAATATTTTTTTATTATAAAAGTGTCAAGTGACTAGTTCTCAATTTGCCACTTGACTTAACCTCAAACTTCACTACCTTCCTTTTAATAATATATAGATATAGATATATCATATTAACGCCATAATTATATAATTTAAATGATAAATATATAGAATATAAAATAACTCTAATAATGACTATGACTCTTTTTACCATATCTTTATTTACAACAAAAAATAGTAATATTATTTATTAGAATATTTAGTAGATTTATATTTTTTTCATATTATAATAAGATAAATATTTTTTTATTGTAAAAGTGCCAAGTGACTAGTTCTCAATTCGCCACTTGGCTTAACCTCAAGTTTCACTACCCTCATTTTAATAATATATAAATAATATTTAGATAATAATATCCCTTTGCAAATCAACAACACACAACCACTTTTTTTATGTATTAAAAAAAACGCTTTTCTTTGTCCTCCTGAACTCCCGAATAATGTCGTATAGTTTCACTTGGCCAAACTTCATATATATCTATATTATACAAAACCTATTAAATATTTAATTGCAAATATAATAATTATTATCGTATTAATTTAAAATTATTGTAGAAACTTATTTATTTCAATTTTTAAATTCGCTTTTATAGTAAAAGAGACAAACTCCAAGAAGCCAATATAGTCAACCGATGTTAGTTGAGAAAGATAATTACTCCATTCGTTTCAAAATAAGTGGTGTTTTTAGCTTATACACACCCCTTAAGAAAACTACTCATTCCTAAAAAGAAAAATGCATTTTTAGCTACTTACCCCTAATAAATTTCTTGAAAAAGATATAACTCTTTAATATTTTATTGATTATGTAAAACTCTCTCCATTTAAATAAGGGTAAAATTGGAAGAACATTATTAATGTCTTCTTGATTATGTAAAATATCACTTATTTTGAAACAAAATGAAGAGGCCAAAACACTACTTATTTTGAAATGGTGGAAGTATTAATTAGCCAAGAAAATCCAACTCTAGATTGAAATTCTGAAAACATATATCATTCAATAACACTGTAATAATTCAATATAAAGAAAAGTGAAAAATCAAAAATCATGTCTTGGAGTTCGAACTTATTTAAATGAAAATCCTAGATAATTTCATTATAAGAAATTAGACTCTTTGTGGCGCTTAAAGTCAAAAAGTCGCCACTAATTTATTTTAGTGGCGGCTTTAATAATTATCGCAAATAACTGCAAAAATATTTTTGTGATAACTATCAAATTTAGTGGATATCTTAAGGTTGTTTTATGAAATAAAATTAACTCACCAACACATAAATTTCATGTAAAGTACGTAAAGCTAAACAAAATACAGGAAAGGAAAATCAGATATGAAGTTTGAAATGGATTAACAAATATTTGTTCAAATAATGTTCAAAATTTCTATAATTGGAGAGATTCTTGCAATAATTTAAAAGTTGTAAAAAATGGAAGTTTATTTAATTAAGCTAAAAAAAATCCTGAACAAAGAAAAATAGGTAGACATTTTCTTTTTTATTTTAACAAAAGAAAGAAAGGGTTTTTTTTTTTAAAAAAAAAACTTAAAGTAAACGATCGATTTAGTGGCGATTTGAGAAACTAGGTACTAAGAAGTGGCTATAAAAGCTTCACAATTATGGCATCTTCGATACATCAAAATTTTGCCCGACAGTTGAAATAAAAATTTAGTGTATATTCATGGTGACCTAAGTATAATCGCCACTTAAATTTTACTTTTATGGAGATTTGTTGAGTAAATGATTAGAAGGGTAATTTAGTCCTTTAGAATAGTCTAACCACCAGTTAGTTAAGCATTGATAGTTAGTTAGTTAAAAGCATAATTAGTTAGTTAAATTTTATATATATCCATGTACTGTACTTCCATATTTATTCATTGAAGCTCTGAAATAATATTGATTTTACTCTCTCTTCATCATCTTCTTCTCTTCTGCTTCTTCTTCAATTACTTCTCTGAAATATATTCTTTAAAGTTCAAGATTCAACATGTTATTAGAGCTATCGTGCTTCTAATTGTTGGTGTCTGATTGAGGCACATAATTCTTTTTGTATTTCTTCAATTCTATCAAGATCTAAAAGTGTGTTCGATCGAAAATTGAAGCTGTAAACAATGGTGATCAATGAAGAACAAGGACTAGGAGCTTCAAGTGAGTCAAATTCATCAATCGATGAAAGTTTAGGACTGGGTGTTACAGCCGAAGCATCTCATCCTCTATATCTGACTCCAAGCGATACAGGTGGTATTTCTTTGATTTCTTTTCAGTTGACAAGCACTGATAATTACACTTTATGGAGTCGCTCTATGTGTATTGCTTTACTAGGGAGGAATAAGCTAGGAATTGTAGATGGATCTTGGAAGAAAGAAAGGTTCCATGAGAAATTCTGGTATCAATGGGAGCGCTGTAATGCAATTGTTCTCTCATGGCTGATTAACTTAGTCTCTCAAAATTTGGTGAGTGGAATAGCTTATGCATCTAATGCTCATTCAGTCTGGTTGGACTCAAGAAGAGGATTGACAAAGTTGATGGTACTCGATCTTTCAATCTTCACAGGGATATTGCCACTTTGGTTCAAGGTACTTCCTCTATTTCTGCCTATTATTCAAGACTTAAAGATTTGTGGGATGAGCTTGAGACTTTAGTACCAGTGCCTAGCTGTAACTGTGTCAAATCCAAGGATTTCTTAGTTCATTTGCAAAGACAGAAATTATATCACTTCTTGATGGGTCTTAATGACTCCTATACACAAGTAAGAAGTCAAATTCTGTTGTTGGATCCTTTACCTACTGTGAGTCAAGTATATTCAATGCTTATGAGTGATGAAAGTCAGAAGTCCATGGTGAATTCCAGTGGCATCTTGGGTGCTTCTCCAGCTGAGAATACAGAGAATTTTATGACCATAGCTTTGTACATTTCTAAGGCTAGTACAAGCAATGCTCAAAGATTCAATAAAAACTTCAACTTGCATTGTGATTTCTGCAAGATGAGAGGTTATGTTAGGGAGAATTGCTACAAGATATAGGATATCCAAATGACACGTTCAAAAAGAAGGGAGGAGGTCCAACTTCCAGTGCTCATAGTGTTCAAACAAATAATCAAATTGCTGAGAGTCAAAACACAACAAGTTCAAAGGAAGGGTCTCAAAGTTCATAGCAGTCTGGTTTACAGGGTATTTCTCCAAATTCCTTGATGTTAGACAAACAAGGAAATCAGGTACAAATGCCCTGCTTCTTTACAAAAGATCAATATGATCAGATTGTTAATATGCTCAATGTAGTTCCAAGGCCTTCTGTAGCTAATACTGCAGGTATGAATGCTGCTCTATTAACTGTTAATAATAAAAAAGAGTGGATTATTGACACAGGAGCTACAAATCATATGGTAACAGATTCTAAATTACTTGAAAGATCTACTAAACTAGAATTTGTAAATTCAAAAGAGGTAGTTTTACCTGCTGGTGATGTGGCTTATGTCACTCACATAGGTTCTAATATACTAAATGCAGGTAACATTCTTGATAATGTGTTACATATTCCTTAGTTCAAATTCAATCTATTGTCAGTCTCATAAGTAACCAAGGCATTGCAATATTTAGTTGCCTTTTATCCTGAATTCTATTTATTTCAGAATCTCTTTAATAGGAAGGTGAAAGCGATTGGTAGAGAAAGAGATGGATTATATCTGCTACCTTCATATTCTGCATCAAAGGATTCTTGCTCTCTAGCTTCTAATAATTCTATAGCAGTCAATATGCATGATAATGTTATATTACTTTGTGGAATAAGAGGCTTGGCCATCCATCATATAAAGTGTTGAATAAGCTACTGATAGTACATTTAGATAAATGTAGTGTAACTGTGAAAAATTGTGTTGTTTGTCCTTGTGCAAAATAAGTTAGGACTCTTTTTATTACTAGCGGTATTAAAAGTACTAATTGTTTTGATATGTTGCATCTTGATTTGTGGGGACCTTATAAAATTTCAACCTATGATGGAAATAAATACTTTTTGACAGTGGTGGATGACTTTTCTAGAATGACTTGGTTATTTTTGTTGAAAATTAAATCTGACGTTTATGTAGTGATACAACAGTTTCTAAATTATATTGATACTCAATTCAGTAAAAAAGTTAAATGCATTAGAACAGATACTGGTACAGAAATCGTTAACTCAATCTGTGATTCTTTATTCAAATCTCTTGGTATAATACACCAAACTTCATGTGCTTATACTCCTCAGCAAAATGGTGTTGCAGAGGAAACACAAGCACATTCTAGAAGTATGTAGGGCTATCAGATTTCAAGGTCATATCCCTATTAAGTTTTGGGGACATTATGTGTTAGCTGTTGCCTATTTGATCAATAGAATGCCCTCTCCTATACTTAATAATAGATCACCTTTTGAAATTCTACATGGTATGAAACCATCTATACATCACCTTAGAGTGATAGGATGTCTGGTATTTGCTAAAGCAGTTCATGAAAGTGATAAGTTAAAGTCAAGGTCTATAGCAACATTCCATATGGGTTATTCTCATACGCAAAAGGGCTATATAGTCTATGACTTTACTAATTCTAGCTTCTTTGTCAACAGAGATGTTGAGTTCAGAGAACATATTTTTCCATTCAAGAATCTCAAGAAGAGTGCTCCAGCTCCATTTTTGGATGTCTTTGCTGACCACAGATTGGCTGTTGATTCTGTAAATCCTACTCTCAACACAGAATATAGATAGGTCAAATGGCTCTACTAGTTCCACTCCCAGTCTGATCCAGTTATACCTGCTTCTACTTCTACACAAATCACACTGCCTTAACAACAAAATGCTACTGACAGACCTCAAAAGAGGTCATCTAGAGCTATAGCCCCACCTTTATGGATGAAGGATTTGTTGTGACTCAGAAACCAAGTGCAGGAACACCACATGGTTTCGAAAACTATGTCAGTTATGCACATCTACTTTCTAAATATCAATCCTTTATTGTTGCTAGTTCTAGTGAGGTTGAAACTTTCATATTCTGAAGCAATGAAGGATCCTAGATGGGTGGATGCTATGAAGGTAGAGATCAAAGCCTTAGAAAGTAATCAAACCTGGAAAATAGTTTCATTACCCGAAGGAAAAAAGCCTATTGGCTGTAAGTGAGTATTTAGAATAAAGTACAAAGAGACAGGTGAAATTGAAAGATTCAAGGCAAGGCTAGTTGCAAAAGGGTACAATCAACAAGAACAGATTAACTACCAGGAGACTTTTTCTCCTGTAGTCAAAATGGTTACTGTTAGATCAATTTTGATTGTTGCATCAATGAAACATTGACACATCTATCAAATGGATGTGTACAATACTTTCCTTCAAGGAGATCTCACTGATGAGATATACATAGATTTACCGCAAGGATTTGGAAGCTAGGGGGAGAAAAGACCAGTTTGTAGGCTTCTCAAATCCTTGTATGGGCTAAAACAAGCACCACGATAATGGAATTTAAAATTGTTAGAAACTATGTTGCACCTTGGATTCACTCAGAGTCATCATGATCACTCCTTATTCATTAAGAGGGTTGGAAAAGATCTGGTGCTTATACTGGTTTATGTAGATGATATCTTAGTCACTGGGAACAACTTACAACTAATCAAGGAAGCTAAGGCAAATCTGCATCAAGCCTTTAAGATTAAGGATCTAGGGGAGTTAAGATACTTCCTAGGTATTGAATTTGCTAGGTCTAAATCTGGGATATTGATGCATCAAAGAAAATACACATTAGAGCTGATTTCTGAGCTGGGATTAGGAGCTGCAAAACCAGTTGCTACTCCTCTTGAAACCAATGTCAGATTGACTACTAAAGAAGTGGATAATCTTGTAAACAATTCAAGCAAGGGGGAGGATGAACTTCTAACTGATATTGGAGCTTATCAGAGGATCACTGGAAAGCTATTATATCTAACCATA
Source organism: Datura wrightii (assembly GCA_035772735.1). Classification (NCBI taxonomy): domain Eukaryota; kingdom Viridiplantae; phylum Streptophyta; class Magnoliopsida; order Solanales; family Solanaceae; genus Datura; species Datura wrightii. The sequence goes on along the minus strand of JASDFA010000020.1, from coordinate 118,988,881 downwards.
ACCAGGCTAGATATCTCTTTCCGTGTACAGACATTAAGTCAGTTCCTATATCAACCAAAAAGATCACACTTGGAAGCAGCCATGAGAATAGTAAAATACCTTAAGAACCAACCTGGGCAAGGAATACTTTTATCAAGCAACAGTCAAGAACATATATAAGCTTATTGTGATGCTGACCGGGTAGCCTGCCCAAATTCAAGAAAATATGTACACAGATTTTTTTAGTGAAGATAGGTGATTCTTTAATCTCTTGGAAGTCAAAAAAATAAAGTACTGTGTCTAGGAGTACAACTGAAGCAGAGTACAGAAGTCTGGCTTCTACAATAGCTGATCTAGTTTGGATCTAGGCTTGTTCAAGGAAATTGGTGGGAAGATAACACTGTCTGTTCAAGTATATACTGATAGTAAGGCAACAATGCAAATAACTGCAAATTCAATCTTCCATGAGAGGAAAAAACACATAGAAATAAACTGTCATTTTGTGAGAGAAAAAATCCAACACGGGAATGATAAAAACAATCTATGTGCCTACAAGAGATCAACAAGTTGATTTGCTTACTAAAGGGCTAAATAAAATACAACATGATTATCTATGTTCCAAGCTAGGGGTACAAAACATCTTTGCACCACCTACTAGCTTGAGGGGGAGTGTTGAGTAAATGATTAGAAGGGTAATTTAGTCCTTTAGAATAGTCTAACTACCAGTTAGTTAAGCATTGGTAGTTAGTTAGTTAAAAGCATAATTAGTTAGTTAAATTGTATATACATCCATGTACTGTACTTTCATATTTATTCATTGAAGCTTTGTAATAATATTGATTTTTACTCTCTCTTCTACTCTCTCTTCATCATCTTCTTCTCCTCTGCTTCTTCTTCAATTACTTCTCTGAAATATATTCTTTAAAGCTCAAGATTCAATAAGATTAAGAGAGTAGCCAGAAATATATTTACCTGTTGTGGCAACTAATGGTGTCACCACATAAATTTTTCAAAAAAAATGATTTCTTCTTTGTATTTTTGGATTTCAAATTTATGCAAGTCTAATTCTTAGATTGTTTTGATGTTTGAAACTTATACAAGTTATTATTTTTAAGCTTTTGTTGTCATTTTGATTCGTTCAAGGAATTAGTAAAATGGATGCCTTAATTTAATTATATGATTTGATTGTATTTGTTTTTTTTTTTTAAAACTTTGTTGATCTTGATTAAAATGGATGCCTTAGTTTAAGACTCGTAATGGACTATCCTTATTAGGATTATTGAAGCATAATGAGAATCGGACCGCTTCAATGAAACTACAGAAAAATTTATCAGGGGTCAATAATCCTGGCAAAGATAGTCCATTACGAGTTCTAAACTGCCCTAAAACTCTTCCTTGGCTTAGAAGGGCATTTCAATAGGACCTCCAGCATAGCCTGGACTTTCCACCAGAATTATTTTCACCTACCTTAGTATCATTGGGTAATCCTTTTCTTATAAAGGAACTAGTACCATGTCTTGTTATACCCCGGAAGCCCAAAGATCAGACCCGGGAGTTGAAATGGAGAAAAACTTAAAAACTAACATAATGCACAGAACGAGTCATGAGGTGACCCCTTGGGGCAACCCATGAGTCATGATGTGACTCGTGGTATGGCTCAAGAGATGAATTTTGAAGTTGAGAAATGAGATTCCCACGGGCATGACCACGAGTCGTGGTCAGGCCCACGACTCATTAGGTCAGTCGCGGGGAGTGGTGTTTGAGTACAGAGGAGAAAAAGGCAGTGGACTTCATGGAAGGACCCCATGAGTCGTGGTCAGTCACCACAATTCATGGGGAGCGTTGTGAGCAGCATGGTGGAATTTAATCAGGGATGAGACAGTGTACATAACGGGTGGTGACCACGAGTCATGGTCACCTGTAACGGATCGTGATGTTACTCGTGACGAGCCCAGATGATCAGATGATTAGTGTACTTGATGGATGACTCCACGAGTCGTGGTACTTGAGGACGAGTCATAGGGTCCCTTATTGGGACCATTTGGCAGTTATATCATGCGATTTAGTAAGGGCTATTTCGTAATTTTTAATCTCCTAAAGCCTAAACTACGTCGTTTTGAGTTATGAATAATGACTTTTTAAAGGGTTTAAGATCATTTTAGGCCATTTTCATATTCATGCATGTAAGAGTGATAGTCTAGAGAGGTGATCAAGGCAATCCTTCAAGGTCTTTCTTCAATTTCTTCTTGGGCATTCAAGAAAGTGTTAGGATCAGCCATAATCAGGTATGTAGGGTTATGAATGGGTGTTTTCATTCACACCCATGCTCAATCTCTCCTAATTCATGAAGTTTTGATCGAAAATCTTATGGGGTTCTATCTTAAATCTTGTGAAATTCTAATGATCTATCCATGGGTTATTATTTTACATGATTTATACCATATTTTATGAATTGTGATTAGATTCTACAACTAATTCAATTATAAACTTATTGTTCAATTTCTACTGAATTATGCCTAATTATGCATGTTTTATGATGAATTGAGTTATGATCTTTACTTCTATTGTTGATATTCATAAACTCATCATGATTTATGATTTGTAATATTGATTTATTCAATTGCCCATTATGAATTTATGATTTTCAAAGCCTATATATGATTTTCAAGTATGAATGAATCTCATGATTTTTCTAAGTATGTTTTGGCCAACTCACGGGCCTTACTCTCATGGCAATTTCACGTATTTACAAGCATGCTTATGATTATCATGATTTAAATAGCTCATGAATCTAATGCTTATTATACTATGAGCACTATATATATATATATATATATATATTGGGAGTAGTATTTAATAACGAGTAGGTTCGGAGCTCCAGTTTTGCCCCGAATCTCAAAACTACGTGCCACCGTAGGACATGATGGGACCTCCCTTGTGACTGTCCCATTTTGCACAAATGGACCCTTTCATGTGTGATATCACGCCCTTCATGGTTCTACCTTTGGCAAGGTACGAACACCCTCCCGACTAGGGATTTACAGGTCAGGCTCCATGTGTGCTCATATGGGATATGTCGGTTATAAGAATCTCTCGTTGTTTCGCATATTTTATGCATCGATATGTTTATGTTATTTGGCTCAAGTGATGATTTAATAAAGTTCTCTCATGACTATGATAATGAATGATTTACAAACGATTTGAAAACCTTGAGCCTTATGTTATCTTATGATATTTATGTTACGAGCATGTTGTCCCACTCTTATGATCATTTATTGGTTTTTATGTATTTTTAAATGTCCGTCTTACTTACCTTACATACTCGATATATTTCACGTGTTGACCACATACTCTATGTTGTATCGTTTCATGATACAGGACCCGCCTCTTAGGTTCAGCCCCGTTAGTAGCCCATATCAGAGTTTAGCATCCAGCCCCTTGGTGAGTCCTCATTCTCTGAGGACCATATGTTTCAGATATTGATGTTCTTTTTTTGTTTTAAGTTCTGTTGGGTTAGTTGGGGATGTCCCATCAACCCATCTGTTATGATAGAGGCTTTCAGACTACATGTAGTACTCAGCTGTTATGTATTTTGTACGTACCACTTATCATGCTAAGTTTTATTATGTTTATGCTTCCGCTATGTTGATATGTTAAGTATTTCGTGATAATGAAATGGATATAGATGAATGTTCATGTCATGGGTTGACTTGGAGTCTCTTGGGGATCCTTGTCCCGTGCTACGATTCGGGTCTACGTTCGGATAGTGACATGTCTAGTGTGTTATAGTTCAATACATAGGTAATTAGCCTTTCATTTAGGTTAATGTAATCAAATAAAACTTAAAATTTAAAATTGATATAGAAAAATTAAAAGTACCTCAGACCGTGGAGGTGCAACCAATGCCTTGATTTAAAATTTCTCAACTTTTATTTCTTGATAATATATTACAAAAGGGATAAAAAGAGAGCTTGACAAGAGTTTTCTAAAACTTGCCTATTCTAGTAAAAAAGAAACCCTTATATAACGGATCCCCAAACAAAACAACAAAATGACCATAGTGTGGCCGACAAGATAAAAAGATAAGAAAAAACATAAAATAACCTTAATGTGGTCAACAAGATAAAAAGATAAAAGATAATAAGATAAAAGAATAAGCTAGACCATTATGGTCTACTACTTTAACAATTTCTTCTATGAAAGAAAAAATATTTTGTCTCTATTACCCCAATCATCTATAAAATGGGGCATTCCTCAATTTTTTCCCTTTTTTTATTATCAAATCTGGCATAATTGGAAAACTAGTAAATTTATCCATGCTTTGCGCGGTTATAAAATTTTTTATGAAGTTGTGATTTAAATTTTATCTAATACCTCAATATCATAGATAATTTAAAAACATATTTTTGTCTTTATTTTTTGTTCAAAAAGATAATTCAAACCTATAAGTGTATAGTCTTAACTCACATGTGTATCGCTTAACTTAATTTTGAAATTAAATTAAACTTACAATCAAAATTTAAATAAAGTGAATATAAGAAGAAAACAGGATAATACAATAAAAACAAAGCTGAAAACAAAAGTTTCGATAACTCATCTGTAGTTAACTTTTTTTCACATATAGTCTAATAAAAGAAAAATGGGTAAGTAGAAGAGACTTTATATCAAATTTGTGATAAAATTGAAATAACGAATTACTTATAAGTATTTAAAATAATTTTAAAAAAAACCTTAAAACTTTAGCTGACATAAAATTGTCCTGTACTTCAATTCATAAAAGTGTATTTGGAATGTATTTTTAATAACTTACACATGTGAAGATAATCATTTTCTGCCTAAGTAAGTAGCTCAAAAATTGTCAAGAAAAAAAGAATCAATTAATGCTACTTACTTTACAAAAAAAAACTCAAGTAAAAGCTTTCAATTTATGCTCTCAATTATTCTTTATAGCAATTGAAAATATGCCGAAAATCTTAGTGAAATATCTAAGTGTTTTGAGCCAAATTCGATCATTGGTCGAAATGGAGTTGGAAAATATCCTATTCATCAAGCTTTCAGCTTCCCCCAATTTGAAAAAAGAGGGACAAAGAACAAAAGGTCAAAAATAATTCCTTCGTTCTTTTACACATTTTGACTTCTGCCTTTCCGGTGATATTGCTTACTTAAATGTACATTCGACATGTTTTCCACATATATGATTACAAATGATAGATTTTTTCTTATAATTATCAGGCAAAAAAAGTTTTTTATATGTGATTGTAAAAATTCTTCTATAAGTTTAATAGTGTATTAACAAATTAAAGACATTAAATATGACTTAAATAGGGAAAGATAAAATGTCATTTTCTGAAATATTACTAAGTGACTGTATGACTAATCTAATATTGCTTCCACCATTCTACATGGGTTGAATGAGAGAGTTATATGAGTTTTATTGCAAAATTTTACATGGATAATAAAGCTTATACAAATATTTGTTTGACTATTTTACTTTATAAAGTTTGTGTTAATCTAATTAATTAGTACATTTTGTTAATAAAGAAAAATAATGAAAAAATAGAGAGAGAAAATGAATGAGAATGATGGCCATAAAGGGGTGCAAATTACTTTTTTTTATGTTTTATACATACACGCGCGCGTATAAGTCATTTGATCTTACATATTCTTATTTAATTATTGTTCAAAAATAATACATTAATTATATAAATAATAATGTTTATGGTTATTATACTCATAAGTAAATGTTATCCATAAAGAAAAAATATTTTTGATCTTCCACAAGTCTTCTCATCTTCTACTAATTAAAAAAAATAAAAAATTAAAATTAAAATTAAAAATATGTACCATGTCAGATGTAATCTTATAGTCGACCACTTTGAATTTTTTTTTGCAACTGTGAATATTTAATTAACTTTTAAAATAAAATCAACAAAGAAGATAGAAATTAGAACTCTTAAAATAAATAAATACTGGAATGAGTTTATAGAAGCAAAATCTCTTTTCCTCCCTTTTGGTCCTTAAAATAGTGCTGGAAGCATAATTTTTCTTAAAGCTTGGCGATTAATGGTACATTTGTACCTTGACATTTAATTAAATATGAGATAATTGATAAATTGTCAAGAGGTATCGTTTAACTACAGAATGTAATTCATATCATATCAAAAGGAAGCTGAAAAATGAGATGATGAAAAAGAATATAATTTGTAGCTACAACAATGCGTCTAATCACAAAAATTCCTACAACATCTTTATCATTTATAATACAAGGCAGAAAAGCTTCAAAACATATATTACTGTAGTTTTTACAATATTTCTCAGGCCAATTAATTTGTTTAGAGGAACATTGCACGTGTTTCGACATCCATGAAAGTGAAGACTTTTGTGGAGAGATTTCACTGTAACATGTGATCATATAAGATGACCAATATCTTTTTACACAATATAAATTTATAACAACCTGCAAAGTTAGGTGATTATTTCATTCGTAAAAATGTGTATATTAAAAAATAGAAAGAGAGAAGAAAGTATATTAAAGAATGTTAACTCTCATACTATGATTTCGGTTACCTCTGTATGTAAAAACTCTTCATTGGCCTCAATAATTTTATTTCATTCCCTTCTTATGATAATAAATAATAATAGTATACATTCTAAGAAAATTAAAAATAACTAAAGAATTGAGTGAATTAAAAGTTAAAAAAAATAATAAGATTTTTTTCCTAAAAAAAGTGATACATCATCATTCTAAGAAACATTATATAGGCCCAATTGCAGATACTAAATTAAACCAAATAGGTATTTGGGGGTGGTGCACATTATGACATGTGGGTGCTCTACAGACGCAATTTAGCATGACGCTAATTGGGATGAGGACGGCGATGGGGAGGTGGAGAAGTAAGAAATCACCACCACCATAGGGGAGTACGCTTGTCACACCTGCTAATGGGATTCCACAGATGCTACCACAGCTAACATTTGGCAATTTCCTTCCTTCAAGGTATTCTATACCTGAGGAGAATGAGACCAATAGCTTCGAGGAGGAGGTGGTTTTGCAGAATATGAAGGAGGAGGAGAAAGCTATGAGATGACTTCAATTCACTAATGCTAGTAAGACTGTAATGGACCGGGAACCTGCAACGACTATAGCTCCAAATAATAGGTGAGGAGGTAAAATCCTTTCCTATTTTCCACTAGTAGTCAAAGATGGGGTAGTGATAGTGATGATAGAGGAGAAGGACATCCAGCAACACATATCAAAACCGGGAATCAACTTTGATTGGGTACATTATAGGTGATCAGCCTGGTGCCAAAACTACGGATGCTTATGTGAGTAGGGTGTGGAGTACCGTGGCTAAACCTAAGGTTCTAATTCATGGAGATGGATACTACATATTCAAGTTCCAGACTATAATGGACAAGGATCTGATATTGCACTCTGGACTGTATTATTTCAATAATAGACCATTGATAATGGGAGTTGAATTTTGATTTCACTTAAGAAATACAAAGTGTGATTCCAATTTGGGTGCGATTTTCGAGCTTGTCGATGGGTTACTGGTCCATGGAGGCTTTGAGTAAAGTGGCTAGTACAGTGGGGCGATCATTATATATTGATGAATTTCACAGCTGAAGTTGAGAAGATATTGTATGCCAGGAGGATGTTGATTGAAGTCGATGTATCACAACCTCTCCTTTAGGAGATTCAACTTGAAACTCCCACTAGACCCTGGAGGCAAAGCATTGATTATGATTAGAGGCCAAAATTTTGCAATGACTGCCTTGTCTATGGTCATGTGGATGAGGAATGCTGGTACCAAAGGAAGAAGGATGTTGATACTGATGGTAGAAAGGATACAACAGGTCGTAGGAAGATGAATCTCAAAGCTAAATCTATTCACCGGGTCTAGGTACCATGACAACAGGATATTGTTGGGACTGGGCTAGAAAGACCTCAGGTGGATGTTAACCAGGGCTAAATAAGGAGGATACAAGTACGGCTAAGGCTGATAATAGGCCAGAGGTGGAACAGACAAAGGGTCACTCTAAAAATAACTAGTTTGGTTTACCTGCTCTAGAGCAGCAAAATACCAATATAGTATGCTTGGAAAGAAGAGGAGATATGGATGGTAATAGTGCTGGTAGCTTAATGCCATTACTATTGACATGATTATCTCTACATGAAATGTTAGGGGTCTAAATCAGACCGATAAGCATAAGGAGGTAAAACGTTTTCTTGCTAAGTATAAAATCGAAGTATTTGGGTGTTTGAAAACTAGGGTGAAGGAAATGAAAGCACAACACATAATTCATAAAATAGCTCATGGCTAGGTTATTTGTACTAACTACAATCGGGCCTATAATGGTAGAATTTGGCTCTTGTGGAAGCCTCATCTGAATTTTAGTATTGTGGAGATAAGAAAGCAGTAAATACGTTGTGTCATTGAGGATCCTTGCAATCAATCTTCTATCTATTTTACAATGGTCTATGCCAGGAATGATGCTAGAGCCAAAGAAGAGTTGTGGACAGAACTTACATAGGTGGAACTTAATGCTCGATGGAGATGGCTGTTATCTGGTGATTTTAACAGTGTCTTGTCTTCTAAGAATAGGATTGGTTTCCCGGTGAGTGCAGTTGAAGTGCAAGGATTCCAGGGTTTGATTGATACTATGCAACTTACACCTCTTAGGGCAATAGGGTGGCATTATACTTGGTGCAATAAGCAAGATATGTAAGAATAGAGTATATAATAAGATTGACTGCACATTGGGGGATTTTTAATAGGTACAATACCATGGCCATCTGGAAGCTGATTATTTAAACCCACTGGTGTCTGATCATTCTCCCATCCTTATTAAGTGTGAAACTCAAAGATGTCTACATTTCAGGCTATTTAGATTCTATTCAAATGTGATGGAGCATCCAGATACCTAACTATTCTACATAATGTGTGGACTCAGAAGGGGGAATAGACAATGGAAGGGGTCTGGATGAAGTTAAAATGTTTGAAGTTGAAGTTTAAGGATATTAATGCATATATGGCATCCTATAAGCAAAGACTAGCATTAGCTAGGGAAAAACTAGACATAATCCAGCAACAAATGTAGGGATAATTGCTGAGGCAGGAGCTGTTTGAGGAGGAAAAGCAGGTGCTGCTTGAGATTGAAAAGTGGAGTATTGTGGAGGAACAGACACTAAGGAACAAAGAAAGAGCTACATGGATTGAATGTGGAGACTCAAATACTAAATACTTCCATGCTCAGTGGAAGATTCAAGTGATTCATAATGCTATCCAGTCCATTTGCACTAAGGATGGAACCAAACTTACTGATCCGAGGTTGGTAGAACAAGAATTTATTTCTGTGTTTCAAAGCTTAATGAGAGATTGTGCTTCTGAGATACCATGCCTAAATTCCAGGATAATGAGAAGAGGACAATGCTTGTCTCTATTGCAACAGAGGGCCCTGATCCAGGATGTTACACATGATGAAATCATTGAAGCTATTAGGGATATGCCTAAAGACAACGCCGCAGGAGTGGATGGCTTTCCCATAGAATTTTTCACAAAGAACTGGGCTACAATCAAGGATGATGTACTAGTGGCAGTGTAGAAGTTCTTTTAGTCTGGTTTTAGTTTGCACGCTATCAATACTACTACCATAACTCTGATCCCTATAGTCCCTGCTTCCACCAAAGTTAAAGACTACAAACCTATTTCTTGTTGTTCACCATTGTATAAAATCATTTCAAAGGTACTCACTAGAAGGCTCAAACCTATTATTTCTACTTCCGTAGAAAGGTCACAATATGCATTTATTGAGGGGAGGAGTATTGTTGATAATATTCTGTTTAACTATAAGATCTTTAAAGGCTATTATAGGAAAGGGGTATCCGTTAGATGTGTATTGAAAGTAGACCTGAGGAAGGCTTATGATACATTGGATTGGAGATTCTTGAAACTGTTGTTGAAAGACCTTAGATTTCCTACAAAATTCTTCCATTGGATCATGATGTGTGTATCTACAGTGTCTTATTCTCTCATGATCAATGGAGGACTTATTAAGCCTTTCAAATCCAAGATGGGCATAAGGCAAGGGATCCGACTTCAATTTTCACTCAAGATGCAGCCAGTTGGAGAGCATTCACATATGTTTTGCGGATGACTTACTAATGTAATGTAGAGCAGATCTAATTTCCTTAAATTAAACTTGCTTAATGATGCTTTCACTAGATTTTATAAAGCTACTAGCCTCTAAGCAAACCTGGATAAGAGCTTCCTTTATGTAGAAGGGGTCCTTGATCACACAAAGTAGAGACTCTTATTGGAGCTAGGATTTGTGGAAGGCTCTCTCCTATTTAGATATTTGGGTGTACCTCTAGCTGCTAGGAAATTGAATGTTACCCACTAAATACAAATAGATAAAATTATTTCATTCTACTTAAATAACCTATATTAATAAAGTAAATAAAATAATAAAAAATATAGACAAAAAAGTTTAATTTCTTAGACAGTTGAAAAAAATTAGAAAATCCTTAACATGAAAAAAAATTAGGAGAGAAAGGTAGAGAATTGTCGCCATGATGCTTATATAAAATTTTATTTAAGATCGAACTTATGCAGCCTCTCTTACTTTGGAAAGAAAAGAAATTTAGATTCGTGCCTCTTCGAAGTTTCATGAAAATTATTACTGCAATTTTTCTGTTGTTCCTCTTTGAGGTTTGAGCATGGAAAATTAGCTCCACCTTAGTAGCTCTTCATTGAAACTCTAAAAAACCCGAGTTTATCTAAGACTTCTCTTCACAATTCACTAATCACGTCTAACTACATCCTATAAAAGATAAACGATGGTTTATTGCAGTTCGAGAAGAAAGTTGATTTTCTTTAAATAAATATAAAAAAAACTTAAAAAAAGTCTTCAATATGGGGAGAAGAAAATATCCTTTTGCCTATACTAATATATTTACCAATTAATGTAAATAATTATAGATTTATTGATAAAGTAATTTTTATCTTAAGTAAATATTTTGAGAAAAATATAAGAAAAATAGTCAGAAAATTGACCAAAAAAAATAAATATCAATGGTGGTCTAAGAGAGGTGTCACATCACCTACTTAAAACCTAGCTTTATTATATATATAGATTCTTCCACTTGGGTCTCATACCTACAATTAATCCTCCAATTCATAAATACGTCACTGTAAGTATTTCATCAAGTCATCATATTTTATGATCCCTCTACCCTCATCAATTGTACATCAATAGTACAGACATATACAATTTATTAATCATAGTCTAATATAAAGGTAAGTCATAACTTGCCTGGATCTGGAATATACAGCTACTTCGCCAGGAGCTTTGCCTTTTCTCAACACCTCCGGACATTCATAGTCTAGAAATAATGCAATAAGGAATCAATTAATAGGCTACTTCTTCATTTAAGAGTTTGAAAACCCAACCCACTTCATTCTATCATTATTTATGGTCTATTTCGATAATCATAAGCTAGATTATCATAACCCAAATCTACAATGATCCTTCGAACATAGTTCATGGAGTTTTTACTCCTCTAACTCTCTTAAAGCAAATTTTAAGGTTAAGGGTTTCAAATCAACCGAATTCTAGGTCTCAAAAAATCATCAAAACAACATTTGATAATCTCATTTACCCTAGAAAGTGTTAGTTTACCATTTTTATGACTAGGAATCAACACCCAATCATTCCCATAACTCTAGCCCTAGTTTTTACAAACCTAGGGTTCTTAGCTAGAAACTCACCATTAGAGACTATCTTTGATCTTTCGAGTTAGGCAATCAAATGAGGAAAAGAAAGAGCTAGAACTCATACCTTAGGAAGGAGGAACTTCTTAGCCCTTAAAAAGTCGCCCTTCTGCTCTCAAAGTCCGTGCCTCAGAATAATTGGGTGAAAAGCCCTGAAATTCTGACTTAAACTGACTTTCTGTCTTGCGTCATCTGCTGCAGTGGTATTCTTCCGCTGCAGCAGTCCTGCTACGGTGAAGGATCCTTTTCCACGGCACTCCTGCTGCTCGGTATTATGAATCAGCTCATCAAGTCTAATAAAATAATCTCTTATTCTGAAAAAAATAAGCCAGACTTGCAAAATTTTGAATCCTTACGCAAAGATCATTGAGGCTCTATAATGATTAGATGGATTATTACAAAAGTCATTGTCCAAGCATGGGGTTCTCTGTTTTCTAATACGACAGCAAAGGTGGCTCATCGTAAAATTGTTGATTTTTTTTCAAAATTTTACTATCGAGGATGGAAGTATAGAAAGGTTGATAAAACCTTTATTATGCTTGACGGATTGAAGTTAGGTGATCTGTTAGGGGTGTCCTGTGATGGGTTTTCTATTTGTTAGAAGAATAGGTGGCTTGTTCTTCCTGCCGCATTATCTACCCTAGATATTGTGAGAAAATTCTCCGATAATTCTACTTGCTCTTAGTGGCCAAAGCTCTTAAGAACTGTATGTCTGCCTACCATAAGCTACTGTTTTCATTTGTTATTAATAATTTGGTCCCTCGCCAGGAACGGAGGGATGCAACCTCGTTTCTTGACTTGACCATAATGTAATTGCTGGATAGAGAGTTGAAAATTAATCTTCCAGGTTTAATGCTAGCTTATCTGACTAAGGTTGCAACTGATATGTAGCAAAATCATTCTCTTCCATATGGATTTCTGTTAACCATTGTCCTTACGAAGCTGGTGTCCGCATTTCAGCTTTTGAACGTTTCACCCCTTATGATGTCATTGACTATTATGATACCCAGGGATCTAACAAGGCTGGTACACTTAAGGTTCATTCTAAAGTACTGGATCATCTCTCTGGCCCTGTTCATTCACAGGATTCATTGATTGCTGAAAATACCAGCCTACTTCCGGAGATTGAGCAATTGCTTTAAGACAATGATACTTTTCGGGCTCAACTTGCTCGAAATGAGAAGATTCCAATGGCACACCATATTGATTTGGTGAACATGATCAAAGGGTTGTGTCAGACCAGCCCACCTCCCTGTTCCTCCCTGGTTCAGTCCTTTTCCCCTGTTCCATCTATTGGGCTCCCCTTAGTTCTTTTTTCTTCTTTCTTTGTCTTTTGTTTATGTGAACTTTGGTGGGTTTTGAATCTATTTTGGATTGTTCTATTAACTATAGCCTCTAACCCTTGTATTTTTTGTTGTTTATTTGCCTTGCTTCTTAAGGATGGTCAATATCACTAGATTGATTTTGATAAGTTTCAATTGGGTTATGTTGTTGTCTGTTACCCCAACGGTGGTGAGCTACTATTTTGAGTGGTTGTACCCGATTATCTATGATGCCAAAAGGAGGAAAACTTGTGAGTATGCTTGAAGTGTCGTAATAAGTCATAAAAATAGGGTTAATGTTCTTTGTCACATACAAGTGCCTTCCTACAAGATGTTCCTTGAGAAGTAGGAAAACAGCACAAGCATACTTTATTTGTCATCATAAGAAAAGGAAATTTGTTGAACATGATTTTGATGATGATAATAATTAAAGTATGCTTGATATACAACTGTTACAAAATAAGTGATGGATATGTAGCATTTAAATTATCCTTGGATAATATAATTATTGTTAAGTAATCTTGATTTAATATTTTTTTACGGCTAGTATATTTTAAGTGGCACGATAAAGCATAAAAGAAAAAGTTGAGACCAACAGGGGAACTCTAAGGATCCAAATCGGATAAGGCAAGAAATCCTAGTTGATCTCTACTAAGACTTCTTATCTAACTGGGACTCAACAAAGAGAAGTGTACTGCATTTTATAAAGGTGTTGTGGATTCGCCAGAAGAAACATATATTCACAAAAGTATTTTCAGCCTTAAAAAGTTTCTGAGCCTTTCAAAAGAACAAAGTCTGGAATACAACATAGAGTTGCGGCAGTGCTGAGTTTATTCCCTGGTTTGTTCCAGAAAGCTATTGCAGATTCTGTCAAGAGTCAACTCGTGTGAATGTTGTAGGCTTAGTTTGCTTTTTCGTCTTTGGTTATAAAAGAAGTTTGTTTTTATACAACTATTTGGACCTAAAATTGTTATTTATGGAGAATATCTATGATAATTGGAGTCCCAGGAAAGAGTATACTAGGTTTTGTTGATGGACAGTGTGGAAAAGATAAGTTTGATCCTCTGTTGCATGATCTGTGGGAGAAATATAATGCAATATTTCTCTTATGGATAATAATTTTTGTTAGCAAGGAGCTCTGCACAAAAGGTTTTGGACAAATTGAAGGAAAGATTTGAAAATTGAATGGCTCCCAAATCTTCTATCTGCATAAGGAGACTGTCACTTTGACCAGGGCGCATCTTTTATTTATGCTTATTTTTTCAGAATGAAGGAGCTTTGGGAGGAGTTTGATTCTCTTATGACATGTCCAATTATTCTTGTAAAGAATCCAAAATCTATAGTAAACATTTTGAATATCTAAGGTTGATGCGGTTTTTATTGGGCCTAAACGACTTATATAATCAGTGTAGAAGTTAAATTATGATGATGTATCCTACACGTAATATCAATAAAACATATTCTCTAGTTATCTCTGAAGAATGTTAAAAGATCCTTGCTAAGGCTAGACTACATGGTTTATGAAATTTCTGGCGAAGGTAATATAAACTATATTGAACTATAGTGGAGGACATGGCAACATTTCTTCTACTATCTTTGGAGGAAAGGGAAATATGAACTCTAGTAGAGGGAAAGACCATACGCATTCTGATTTTAACTATAAAAGACGAAGAAGAATAACTTATATTGTAACTTTTGTAACTGGAAAGGACACACCAGGGAGAACTGCTATAGATGTCATGGTTATCCTATTGATTTCAAAGGCAAACAAAAGAATCAATTTGTGGTGCAAACTATGTAGGGAGTGCTTTTCATACTTGCAGAGATGGTGTTTTTGCTGGTCAATTTGGTCAAGACTTTGAAGGTGGAAGTAGCTCAGGAGGTGGACAATTTGGTCAAGGCGTACAGACTTATGTGAACATACCAGGGACTAGTATGTCTCAACACTCTCAAGGGTTTCAAATTCCACATTTCACTTAGGAACACTATTTGCAAATTCTTCTTTTGCATGGCAAAGAACTTGGAATTGACAATACAGTGAGAACAACATGTATAATGTTTAGTTTTAACTTGTACACTGATAATAATAAGTGGATAGTAAATTCTGGATCATTTAAACATATGATGAACAATATGAGCATGTTATATAGTGTCAATTCTCTAAATGAATTCAATGGGGGTAGAGTACATTTGCCAACATGAAATTGGGTTAAAGTCGGTTATGTAGGATATTCTCAGGTTTTACAGGGGTCTGCAATTAGTAGTATGCTACATAATCCTCAGTTTAAGTATAACTTGCTCTCTGTGTTAAAGTTCACAAAGCAATTGATTATTGTGATACGTTTTACTCAGACTTATATCTTTTCTAGGACTTGTTTAGTGGAAAAGTAAGGGGGGTTGACAGGCTTGAGAGTGATCTATATGTGTTGAATGCTGATTGTCAGTTGAAATACAAGGACCTCAGGTTGATGGACATAGAGCCCACATTGCTTCTTTTGCAGCTAATGCAATAAACTATCATAGTATAAGTTTGTCTCTATGACATAAAAGGTTAGGAATATTCCCTTTACTACTTTGAGAAAGTTGAATTGTTTCAAACATGTCTGTTGAAGATTATGTTGAACATTATACTGTATGTTATTTAGCAAAACAATTTAGACTATCATTTACTATGAGTAATACTGGTTCAACAATCTATTTTCAACTGTTGCGTGATGATGTATGAGTACAATATTGAGTACCTATATATGATGAAAAAAAAAGGTATTTTTTTAACTTTGGTTGATGATTTCTCATGTTGAATTCTAAGTTTGAGGTGATTGTGGCACTTAGAAACTTTCTTACTATGATTGGTAATGTATTTGGTGCCTCTGTTGTGATATTAAGGACTGTCAACAGATGTGAGTTCTTTAATTCACAGGTGACAGATCTTGTGCAGTCTTTAGGCATCCTATATCTTCACACCTCAATAAAATGGTGCAGTATAAAGAAAATATATGGATATCCTAGACACTACTAGGTCATTAAGGTTTCATTCCTATATTCCCCGGAGATTTTGGGTGAATGCGTCCTGATAGTTGATTATTTTATCAATAGAATTCCATCTTTTCTTTTCCACAGAAAAACTCCATTTGAACTTCCGTATAAAGTTTCCTTAGTTTGGAGCATCTCATGGTGTTTAGATGCTTGGATTGTGCTACTCAATCGTGAAATCATGGCAAGTTTTTCTCTAGAGACATTCCCTCTGTGTTTCTTGTGCTATTCTACTCTCCGAAATAGGTAATGATTATATAACTTGCATAACAAGGAATTCTTTGTTAGTAAAGATGTGTCTTTTTAAGAAACTACCTTTCCTTTTTTCTCGGATGACTACTTCAGGGTCTTCTCTGTTTTCTATTTTACAATTCACAAGTGTACCTAATGATTTTCCACCTCTAAGAGTTACTGCAGATCATTCTGAGTCCTCTAAACCTGTCTCTTCTTCTTAGACTTCTACTTTGGAGGTGTATAATGTTGTCCTTGCCATCATTCCTGTTGTTGTTGTTTCTCCTGATAGAAGTAAGTCCACAAGACAAAGCAAACCACCCATTTGGCTTTAGGATTATGTTACTAAGTCCTCTGGCTTTAGGATTATCTTGTTTCAAACCATGTTGGCTATCAGTCTATTTCATCTACCTATAACACAACTCTTGTTGCCTACTCAGTCATTATTGAGCCTCAAACTTTTCAGGAAGCAGCTTGAAATCAGTGTAAAATATCCGATTAATTCATAAATCACTCTCCGGACTTATGGAATCGTCTAAACTTAAATTCGATCTCGTTAACTAAAAATATTGACTTTGCCAAACTTACCTAATTCTAAACTTTCAAAACTTAAAAGTTCTCCAAAAAAACATATCTGGTCACCTCGGGAATCATGTCAGCCATCTCTGCAAGTTATACACAACTAAAGAAAGCTACAGGAAAATTCAAACAAAGGAAAAAAGAGTATAAAACACAAAACAACCATGCAAATCATTACATAAGCCGAGTATTGTCGAACTTTATGTTGAAAAGGGAGGGGATTAGCCTTAGTAGTATCCTTTATTAACTGTGTAGTTTCTTATTTCTCAATGTGTGTTACTATCTTTTGCTTCATTCTCTTCGTCCACTGCTATTTTCTTGTCATTTTTTTACTTGCAATATGCTCCGAAAACTTCTTTTGTTTAGCAGAGGATGTATCAAAAACTATATCTGTATTCCATAAAAATTGTGATAAAATTGATCCATAGAAAAGGGTAACGAAATTAGAAGGCAAGCAAGAAGCCTCATTTATTTTCCTCTTTAATGACATCTAGCCATACCTTCTGACCAGTAGGCCTACAGAAGACATTCCCAAGTTATTATGATACACATTTTAGAATCACAAGCTTTCCATGATACACATTCAATGCAATTCACTAGAAAAATAAGATAATGTATAAACATTTTTTTTTAGATAATGTATTAACATCACAAATAAGTAACTACCATTTCTTTTAATTTTGATTTTAATTTTTGTGACTAATGGTGCATAATATTTTTATAGAAGTATTTTTGTAACAATATGATTTGATAAATCGGATAATAGAATAATTATTTGTTGTAATGTGTTAAACTATATTTACAGTGTAAAATTTTTTTACATTATCAACGCATATAATATAATAATTTAAAAACCTTCCCAATGACATTCCTATCAAATTTATTATGGTTGTGTGCTATTCTTTTATATATAAAACTATTCTCCACTAAGAATTTCAAATTTGTGGTGTCATTTTCTTTGAAAAATGACAACACCATACCAAAATTAATTTGTCTAGTGGTTCAATTCCGTCAAAAATTTTAAAAAGATATCTCGAAATTTAAAATCTCATCCAAATCCATGTAATATTTTTTATCAAAATAATAATGCATTCAAGCATATAGGAATTAGAAATTGATCAAGTAGTCTTCTGCATTTCTAACTCCTCCCAAGTGGTAACAGAAGAAAATCTCAACTTTTAGTCTCCATAATAATCATTTGAAAGGGAGATTAAGAAAAGGGCAAATATTTTAAATTATACGGCGAATATAAAATATTAAGTCGTGTAATTATATTTTTAATTTATATAATATTATATAAAGAGAAAAAAATATTATATATAATATATTAATTATATATATATATATATATATAAATGTGTATATATAAATATAAATTAAATCAGGTAACTAACAATTCTCTTTTAAAATAAATAAATAAGGAGTCCGGAGATTGCCCAAAAATGAGTTGGTTTTTGATATTTTATCCTCCGGGAAAAAAGTATAACAAAGATGAACTCCATAAAGGGTGGTCTTGATTTTTTGACT
The DNA here is from genome assembly GCA_035772735.1 of Datura wrightii. Taxonomy (NCBI): domain Eukaryota; kingdom Viridiplantae; phylum Streptophyta; class Magnoliopsida; order Solanales; family Solanaceae; genus Datura; species Datura wrightii. The sequence continues at coordinate 118,970,433 of JASDFA010000020.1, read as the reverse complement.
CAGCTTAATAATATTTTAAAAAAAAATACGCTACTTTAGAAATTTTAACTTTTTCCCATAAGACATACGTTCAGGATATTCTAAGACAGTGAACTTGCTCAATTGACCAGAAATTGTGCCTTATAGACAAAAGATAAAACTTATGTATGTTTTCATCAAGCATAAATTTTAACTTTTATAGTAAGACAGATGTTTAGAACATTTCAAGATAGTAAACTTGTTCAATTGACCACAAGTTCTACCTTATAGGCAAATATTAAAATTTATGCATGATGAAGCAACATAAATTCTTTCCAATAATTTTTTCTAAATTAATACTATTTTTTGAAAATCTTATTAAGCAAAAATAAAAATTTAAGACTGGACCCTCTGAGGGATAATTTCCTCATGAATTCAATAGTATTCTTGACTTGCAAACGGGAAAGGTTTTTAACTTACCCCTACCTTCTAAGCTACATTCTATTTTATTTTATATGATATTGTTTCTTTTAGTTCGTTATGAAAAAATGCATTTTCGAATAATATTTAAATCAATTTATCTTTAATGACACATTTATTACTATAAAATTATCATGTCATATTTAAAATCATAAATTTTTCATTTGGTCAAAACACTGCTAGTGAGAGTATATAGTATTGTTGAAATTTCCCATTATGCTCTTTTTATAGCTTAACTTATTTATTCTATTTGTCTCCTGTTTCGCAAGTCATCCTTTTCCCTAATTTATAATTATATTTATAGGAGGCCAAAATATTTGTTTCCTTCAATAGGAATAAGAAACTCTGTGGATAAAATGTGGGTGAATACTAGTTCTATTGACAATGAAGAGAACCAAAGAAGAAAAGAATCACCTCTTGGAAGTGTAACAACACAAGAAGAGTTTGATTTCTTCTCATGTGGTGGCTCTTTTTCGAAAAATTCAACAATGTGCACTGCGGATGAAGTTTTCTTCCAAGGCCAAATTTTACCTCTAGGTCATTCAAATTGCTTGCCAAGTGATAGCCATGACGCCGTTGCTACGGGCGGAGACACATGTAATGAAGTGAGTTCAACGGAATATTCTTCGTCGGAAAATTATACTCTGCAAATAAGGTAAAAAATAATAATAATTTCCTGTATATATATATATATATATATATATAAACCGTTGAATTCCTTTTGTAATGTAACTTTTAATAGATGTTCGAACAATATTCCACTAAAGTTTAAAGAGTGAAGGGTGAAAAACACACCTAAAGTATCACGGTTTTTCAAGTTTCATACCTGAACTATCAGATGTATCAGTTTCCTATCTAAACTACCACCAAATGTTCATGAAAAGACACCTCAACTATCAGTTGCTCACTTTTCTTACCTAAATGATTCAGGTAGGAAAAGTGAGCAATTGATGGTTGAGGTGTGTTTTGACAAACATCTGGTGATAGTTCAGGTAAGAAAAATAAACATCTGATAGTCCAAGTAAAAAACTAAAAAAAAAAACTGAATACTTTAGATGTGTTTTTAACCCTTCACTCAAGTTTAAAGGAGTAACAAGTATTTGAAGATATTTGAAGTTTCATTACCGCAAATTTTTCAGTATTTGCAAATATTGATGCCCATACCAATAATTTCCAAATAATGAGATACCAGTCAAACGGGAAAATGTGATTTGAAAATTGCTTTAGGTGGCTGTTTAAATCTCAAGCGTATCACTAATTTTTATTTTTTTCAAGTAATGTTATTAGAATTTCTGGCTTCGTTACTAATTTGTTCCGGAGAATTTTCAGGAGGGAGTCCATGGAACATTGTCACCAATCAGTTGGGATTACAAATTCAAGTATCAATTCTTCCATTACATGTTCCTCGTACAAGCCTCGGATTCGAGGCCAGTTTCATTCGCAACCAAGTCCGACACCCCAGGCTAGATTATTTTCAAAGTTTACACATCGAAACATCAATAGTTCCAATCGAAAATCGACAACGTGGAGCCTTTTTCGTGTTGGGTTGGTAACAACACCAGAAATTGCATTACAAGATCTTAAAATTCGATGCAACAAGAATTTCGACACTGCCCAAAATAACAGCAGCAATGACAAGAGACTGAGGTCACTTCAAAGGAAAAGGGCATTTCTGGGAAGCTGCAAATGTTCAGTTGAAACAGTTCAGTCAAAAGTTGTTACCATAAACAGAGGCAGCACCAATTGTAAAGAGGTCAAAAAGGAGACAAACAGAAAATGTCACGTCGTCCAACGTTTGAAGGGCTAAAGGCGGAAACATAAAGATTCAAAAATTATATATTTTTTTGGTTTTTAAATCCGATATTTAATTATCATTAAATTCACGCTGTATAAGACCTATTAAAAAAATCATTCTAAATTTCGAACCCGATTAAGTGTGAAAAACAGTATTACACATGCTTGAACTTGGTTTAATTTCTAGTACTACTACACTACTCTTTATCTTTGATGCAACATATTGTAGTAATTCTTTTTACTACTTTTCTTTTTCTAGCTTGATGTAACATTTTGTTACGTGTTGAGATTTGTTTCACTTTTCAATTTTTGATTAAGTGGACGTTCATTTAAGTTATTGAAGAGGCAAATTAATAATGCAGAGCTTAGATGTTTACGTGCATTGTGATTACTGCGGAAATATTACTGTAGAGTTGTTAAAATGGGTCAATTCTGTTAGGATTGAAATAATCAGGTGTCATGCGTAAGTCAATACAGTAAATTTTGAAAGACAATAAATAAGAAGATAAACGAGAAATATATCAAAAGAGACACAGTAATTTGGCGTGGTTCGATCAATCGATCTATATCCACAAGAGGAGATGAGCAATCCACTCTATAAAATAGAGTATAAATATCGAGAGAAGTAACCTCACAAAATTCACTTAAAATAAAAAGAGTTTCACACAAGTAGCAGTGTAACACTTGTTTCTTACAATTTTTTTCCGTAAACAAGACTCTCAAAGCTCTAAAGACTACGTTGTGAATGCTATTAAGTTAGAACGAATAAGCCTCAGTTCATCAATACCTAAACTTTTTTCCTACATGAGAAAGGATTGGCCAAATATAAAAAATTGTGTTTTTCTTTTAGGAAAAGAAAAACTCAATTTATGGTAAGAAAATCAAGCTCAAACTACCAATAATTCTCCCTCTTGGTCTGAATTTATGACAAAATAGATTTGTTCCACCTTCTTCACGTAATCTTCAACACGTTAACTCTCCATCTCTAAATCTCCTCCATTAAATATTTGTCTCTACGAAGAGTAGCACTTCGATAAAATTTCTCAAACCAAAAACATCATTACATCAAATACGTTGTGGCTAGAACTAAATCTACCAAGATGAATACCCACTTTGGACCTTGCTTCAATACCACTTGTTAGGACTGAAATAATCAGGTGTCATGCCGAAGCTAACACTACAAACCTTGAAAGAAGATAAATTAAATAAGAAGACAAATGAGAAATATACCAAAATAAATAAATTTAATGTGGTTTGATCAATCGACCTACGTCCACATGAGGAGATGCGAAATCCATTATATAAAAGAGAGTACAAAATATCAAGGGAAGTAACCTCACAACATTCACTCAGAATAAAAAGAGGTTCACACATGTGACAGTGTAACACTTGTGTCTCACAAATTCTCCCCCTAAACAAGACTCTCAAAGCCCTTAAGACTATATTGTGAATGCTACCAAGTTAGAAAGAAGAAGCTTCAATTTATAGAGTCCAAAACCTTTTCTTACGAGAGAAAGAATTGGACAAATATCAAAATTGTGTTTTCCTTTTAGGAAAAAGAAAATTCAATTTTGGTAAGAAAATCAAGGTAAACGCCCAACAATTTGGGTCAAAAACATTCCTAAACTATTCACAATAGATTAATTTACCCTTTGTTATGTTTTTGGGTCAAAATTATGAACAAAGAAAAATATCTTGATTTTCTATACCCTTAGAAAGAACGAGATCATCTCCTTATAAGATTACAAGACAAACTACACATGGTAAGAACTATATATGTATGGTAAATATAATTAAAGAAGATTCTAAGCTAATAATATGCAATTTACCTCCTAATTTGTGAAAGATAATTAAATCTATACATGGTAGGTATAGATTATAATTAATGGTGATTAACACCCACCCCCCACCCCCCCCAAACTGATAGTGGTCAACGAGTAGTGTGTCAATAAAGAACTCATGAAGTTTCTTCATTTTAGACTTGGTGAAAAAATCCGTCAGTTGATCTCTAGAGAAAATGTGAGGGAGAGAAATATGACCTTCATCAAATTTTTTCCAAACGAAGTAACAGTTAATCACGATATGCTTGGTTCGTCCATGAAAAAGGGGATTGGTGGCAATCTTCAGCACTTTCATTGTCATAGTTAATGGGTGTGGGAGAATAAAAGTGAATGCCAAGATCACCCAACAAACAATGCAACCAAATTAATTCAATACAAGTAGTCGACATCGCACGATATTCTACTTCGGTGTATGATTTGGACAGGGTTGCTTTCTTCTTTGTCTTCCAAAACAGCAAGGAATTGCCAAGAAACACATAATACACGGTGGTCAAATGACGAGTTTCCAGGCACCCACCATAATCAACATCTGAGAAGGCACCAAAAGAGTAGGTGAGTCATGACAGTAATATAGGCCCATCATCACAGTAGATCGAAGATAACGAAGAAGGCGATGAACAATTGTAAGATGAAGATGTCAAGGATCAGACACAAACTCACTAAGAATATGAACTATATGAGCAATGTCAAGTCTAGTGACAATTAAGTAGACCAAGCTCTTAATAAGGCATCAACAAAGGGTCGGGTCCAAGAGAGGTTCCCCATCAGTCTTAGAATAATGAGTGTTCTGCACCATGGGTGTATCAACAATGGTCACATCAGTCAGGTGAGCCATGTCTAGAATTTCTTGGGTATACTTTTGTTGACAGAGAAAGTAGCCACCACCATTACGAGAAATTTCCAGACCAAGAAAATAAGATGCATGCCCCAAGTCCTTTATTTGAAATGAAAATTGTAACATACTTTTAAGCTGCAAAATACCTTCAACATCATCTCCAGAAATCAAGAGATCATCGACATATATTAGCGCAAAGATCATCCCTTGTGGCGAGGGAGATAAATAGAGAATAATCATTGTGACCCTGTCGATAGCCACCTTGAAGAAGAACAGACTTCAACTTAGAGAACCAAACCTGCAGAGCTTACTTCAAGCCATAAATGGCCTTCTGCAATTTGCATACCATGGATTGAGAAGTGGAGAAGCCAGGAGGGGCTTCATATACACAATCTCGGATAGCTCACCATTAAGAAATGCATTAGTGACGTCCATTTGTGAGATATTTCATTGTCGAATTGCCGCATCAGCTAATAATGTACGAATAGTAGTCATTTTAGCCACGGAGTGAAAGCTTCCTCATAATTGATCCCGTACTCTTTCTTAAGACCTTGCGCCACCAAGCAATCTTTATATCAATCCAATGTGCCATCAGACTTTTGCTTTAGAGTGTATAGCCATGTACACCCAACCACAGTTTGATCTGGTGGTGCCGGAACCAAATCCCATGAATGATTTTGAGCTAGTACATCAAGTTCACTTTGCATAACCAAGGTCCATTCTTTACTATCAACCACCTGTTTATAAGATCTAGGAATAGAAATGTGATCAAGTGAGGTCAAAAAGGATAATCGGAAAGGGGGTTTACTGACTTGACCAAACTGGTTAATGACTACATTATGTAGTAGGTCAGAAGAGGGAAAAATATGAGAAGAAGAGGGGATACCTGGATCCAGAGATGCCGAAGGAGGAGCAACAGGCGGGGGAACTCTCACGCAAGGATCAGGTTCATCATCAAAGTAGGATGACAAGGGAGTCGAGTGACCAATAACATCTGTTGGTTCTGTAGTTGAGGGAAAGCAGAATGAGTCCTCAAAGAAGAGAACGTTGTGTTTGATCTTCATTCATTTAACATCCCGGTCATAATAACGATAGCTTTTTTGAGTATTTGAATATCCAAAAAAAAATACACTTTGCAGACTTGGCATCAATTTTAGAGTCAGATCTTAGAAGAAGCACATAACATGTATATCCAAAATACAAAAGGTGTCATACAGAGGCTTAGTACCAAAAAGCTTCTATAAAAGGGACTGACTTTGGAGAACCATAGTGGGCATTCAATTAATGAGATAGACCACCGTGTGGACACTGTCAGCCTAAAATCACTGTGATAAATTTGCATGAAGTCGAAGAGCACGGGTAGTTTCAATAATATGGTGATGCTTCCGCTCAATAATACCATTTTTCTGAGACTGGTGAGGACAATTTTTCTTATGAATGACACCTTTAGTAACCAAGAAATGCTCAAAATCTTTAAAGATGTACTCACTGTATGAGTCCGTGCAAAGGATCTTTATATTTTTCTCAAATTGAGTACGGACCATGGCATAAAAATAATTAAAGACCCTGAATACCTTAAATTTTTGTTTAAGAAAGTAAACCCATGTATATCGAGATACATCATCCACAAATATGACATAGTAAGAATTGCCAGAGAGCGACTTGAAGCTCGCGGGACCCTAAACATCAGAGTGAACAAGTTCAAATGGAGAGGTAGTATGATGGATATTTTTATTAAATGAAAATAAATGTGATTTTGCAAGAGCACAAGATTCACAATCAATAGTAACATTATTCTTAAAATTAATCTAAGATATTAAATCATCAGAAGAAAATAAAGACTTGAGATTCTGAGTATGAGGACGTCCCAAGCGTCGATGCCACAATTTTCAAAGAACATTGGCTGAGTTGATCTTTGGAGAAGATGGATCAAGAAAGCACTTGTGAGAGTTGGAGGATGAGCCCAGATCCAATATAAAGAGTTCCCCTTGTCTACGACCCCGACCAATCACCTTCTTGATTCTTACATCTTGAATAAGACAAGCATTAGGTGAAAAAGAAACTAAGCAATATTTATTAACAAGCTGATAAACAGAAATTAAATTAGCAAATAATTTAGGGACATAAAGAGCAACAGATAAAACTAGAGGAGGAGAATCAAGGAACATAAATTGTAAAGTGCCACTTCTCTGAATGTCGAGGTTCATTCTGTTGGCAACAGTTCTAGTGTCGGGGACGGAAAAGGATTTAAGGAAGCAAAGGTTGTCAAGTCACCAGTCATGTAATGAGTGACACCCGAATTTATAATCCAAAGAATAGTCGATTTAGGATTACCAAAACCTACAGCATGAAGACTTTTGATAAGTTGTTGGATGAGGTCAACAGGTATAGAAGAAGAGGAACCGTCAGGAGGATCGACAGTAAAGGTAAAGGCTATGAGAATGGTCGAATGGACATGATGTGGTGGACGAATTCGGTAATTTTTTATCAGACGACCATCTTTCTTGCAATATCAATAAAATAATTTGGACATGGACCCACTCTAATTGCAGTAATGAGAAGCATAATGACCCTTCTCATGATAGTTGAAACACTCAACAGTAGACAAGTCATGATATTTCCCTTTGTAAGCAGCAAACGAATTAGGAGGGGAACTCAAAAAAGAAAGAGAGTCCAAATGAGTCTCTTTGGCAAGAAGATAAGCAAGGATACTGTCGAGCGACTAGGTTAAGTTTTGGTTGAGAGTAGAGACCCGAATATGTTCAAACTCAGGTCGTAACTTCATAAGGAACTGACAACAGCGAGATTTCTGTAGCAGGTTAAGGACTATGTCGAGTGCCGCTTCAGGAATACCGGTGTCATCAATCATATCCATCTCATTCCAAATCAGCATTATAGAATAATTAAATTCTTGAATGCTAGCGGTCTCTTGAGAAAGAGATGTAAGAGACTGTTCCAATTGATAAATATTTGCATCATGACTATGCTAATAGATCCGTTGAAGGTAGTCCCACATCTCATGAGCAGAGGATATAGGACTAAGATCAGAGCAATGGTGTTGTCGACAGACTCCATGATCCAGGTACATACTTTTGCATCAGAAACACACCATTCGAAGATGACTGCTGCATTCTCAGTCGTGATTTCTGATTTGGGCGAGGTAATATAAACCCAAATCTCCTTTCCCTCAAGAAAATTTCGAAAATATGAAGCCCGTTAAAATTAACTCTTTCCATCAAGTTTCATTACTAGATGTTGATGATGGAAATCAATTGGAATGGACTGGAAGAAGAAAAAAAAATACGAGTAGGAAGAGATGAGGGGAAAAAGAAGGGAAGACTGAAATTTTTAAAGCTCTGATACCATATGAACAAGGGAAAAACTTTGATTTTCTATATCCTTAGAAAGAAGGAGATCATCTCCTTATAAGGTTACAAGACAAACTACACATGGTAAGATCTATACATGATACATATAATTAAAGAAGATTTTAGGCTAATAATATGCAATCTACCTCCTAATATATGAAAGATAATTAAAGCTATACATGGTAAGTATAGATTATAATTGATGGTGATTAAAGAAAAATACCATCATTGTTTTATTTTTGGATCAAAAATATCATCCACCTATTTAAATGAATAAAAATACTCTTCCTTCTGACAGTCGTTCCGAAGCAAGGGAAAAGAGATTAATTTTACCCTCTTTTTAAAAAAAAATATTCTCTCTTTTTGGGCGGGTGAGGGTGAGGGTGGTTGAATTGAGAAATATAATAAAACAAGAAAATTAGTATAAATACTTTTCATTTAAAAAATAAAAATGTTGGCATAAATTATTTTTTCTTCTGATTTTATGTATATTCTGTATGAGTTATTATTTTTGAACATGATATTATGTACTTTTTTCTTACCAACTCTATCAATGAAATGATAAATGCTGAACATATATATGGCCCCTTAAACTTGTCCGAATTTTTCACTTAGACGCTTGAAGTAAGGTTACCTATTAAATACTTGATCTGGATTTAAAGTATACTCATAGACATATGTTGCTGACATAATATAGAATGCGCAATACAATATTCTATGAGAGAATGGAAAGTCATATTCTATTTTTTTTCCTCTTATGGATCTGCCATCTACATCTCAACCACTTCCGCTACCAAAACAGTAGCCTCCACCTATCTCGCCACTGCACATCATTGAACCACAATAACAAAACACACACCAACAAATATAAATTTGATTCTAAAATTATTCTTGCTTCTTCAAACAAGTTTGTAGCCTAGTTATTTGCATAAAGTTGTCACAAGCAAAATTCATTTGGTTTAACGCAATAATAATTTTTCTCCTTAATTTCTCACTTTCGAAGGACTAACCCAGTTCTCTCTCATGGCACCTACCTTTGCAGTTATTTTATCTCGGCTTTTCTTGTCTCTTGCAATTTTTGGTCATATCTATTTATGATTTCTCTCTGAAAATTATACTTAGTACTAAGTGAAGAATTGAAAGATACTAAATGAATAAGACGAATGTAGGGGGAAGGACAAGTGATAATGGAAGAATAAAAAGGGAGACAAAAGAAAAATGAGTGTTTGGTATTAGATCTTGGTGTTTCAATGGTGGAAGAGATGAAGGTTTCTCTTCCAGGATGAAGGAAAATAGGGGATAAGATTTTCTCTCTATTTTAATTTTGATTTTTTATTTTTGATGACGTGTATTTTTATTATTGGCTACATGTTTTATGTCATGGCAAGTGATTTTCACACTCTAAACTTAATCTAGAATTATGTAATGTGTTCAATTGGCACAATTTGAATTTAGTTAAGGTATTCCATAGGTATAACCCTTACTTCAGGTGTCTAACTGAAAATTCAGATTAATTTTGTTGGGTATTTATCTTGACTTTCTTACCATAATTGGATTTTCTTTTTCTGAAAAAGGAAAATACAAATTTTTCATATTCGGCTAATCTGTTCTCATACGGAAAAAGGTTTTGAACTCTATAAATTGAGGCTCCTTCCTTCTAACTCGGCAGCATCTATAATATAGTCCTGAGGATTTTGAGAGCCTTATTCGGGAAGAGAATTTATGAGATACAAGTGTTACACTAACACTTGTATGAACCTCTTTTTATTCTGAATGAATTTTGTGAGGTTACTTCTCTCGATATTTTGTACTCTCTTTTATATAATGGATTTCTTATCTCCTCTTATGGATGTAGGTCAACTAATCGAATCACATTAAATTATTGTGTCTCTTTTAGCATACTTCTCATTTGTCTTCTTATTTATCGTCTTTCAAGGTTTGTTGTGTTAGCTTTCGCATGACACCTGATTATATCGGTTCTAACAAATGGTATCAGAGCGTGGTTCAAAACGGGTGTTCATCTTGGTGGATTTAGTTTTAGTTGTAACCTATTACGGTAACGAAGATTTTTATTTAAGAAATTTTATCGGAGTGCTACTCTACATAGAGAAAAAGATTTAATGAAGAAGATTTGGATATGGAGATTCAACGAGTTGAAGATTATATGAAAAAGGTAGAACAAAATTTTTTACTCAGAAATTCAGGCCAAAGAGGAGAATTGTTGGATATTTGCCTTGACTTTCTTACCATAATTAGGCTTTTATTTTCCTAAATGGGAAAACACAAATTTCTCATATTTCGCTAATCCTTTCTCCTGTAGTAATATATTTTGGACTTTAAAATTTAGACTCCTTCCTTCTAACTTGGTAGCATCCAAAATGTAAGGGCTTTGAAAGTCTTGTTTAGGAGCATAATTTGTGAGATACAAGTGTTACACTGCCAATTGTGTAAATCTCTTTTTATTCTAAGTGAATTTTATGAGGTTACTTCCCTCGATATTTCATACTATCTTTTATATAGTGGATTGCTTGTCTCCTCTTATGGATGTAGGTCGATTGATCGAACCACATCAAATTACTGTGTCTCTTTTGCATAGCCAATAGATTGAATTGTGCTGGACTTATAAACTTCAATTTTAAAAAAACTTAAAAATTTTTTATTCAATTTTATTTTAATAACGGATTAAATTAAATTAACTTTAACAACCAAACCCATTTCAACGACTCAACATATTTTTTTTCTTTCAACATTAATGACTGAACAGAGGAATTATTGGAGATGGAGTCAAAAATTTATATATCGGATTTTTTTTAGAAAAATACAAGTTGTCATAATATTGAACTTGTAGTAATCTTTTGAACCCTTTATTATTATATTACAATCTTTTCTTATGTCAATAAAGCTCAACAGTTCATATATAATTTTTTTTCAAAAAAAAGAGTTAATAATAATTTTGATCACTTAATTATTAATAAATTTTGATTTTAATCTCTGTGATATCTAACTAACTACACCTTCCACTAATTGAATTGTGCACTGCAATGTTTAAATTTTAAAAGGAGCATTTGGCCACCTTTACTCACTTATTAAATTGCAATTTTATTCCCTTTATGCCAAGATAAATTCACGATTTATAAGTGTATAGACATGTTGTTTTGCAGTACCTGTAATTATTGTGTAACAAATAACATTAGATATTAACTCTATACAAAACGTACAATTATAAATAAGATTTAGTTTAAATGTGTTTGATAGCGTAGAGTTCTTTCACAATTAGGTATTAGGTAATGGTGTACATATTTCGGGTAATCGGGTTGGTTCGAATTTTTTAAATATCAAATTAAGATAATTATATCGAATTTTTAAATCTATAAATTAAATTAAATCAATAAAAATTGAGTTTTTAAATCTATAAATTAAATCAAATTAATAAAAGTCAGGTTTTTCAACCTCAGATTTTTTCCGATTTTATTTTCAAAAAAGGGTCAAATATATCCTTGTACTATCAGAAATAGTTTAAATACACGGAAAAGAGTCAAATATACCCTTGTACTATCAGAAATAATTTTAAATGTACCCCTCGTTATACTTTGGGTTTAGATATACCCCTCATGTTATACTTTTGGTTCAAATATACCACTTTCGTCATACTTTGGCACAAATTTATTCTTAATTTTAACTAAGGGACACATGTCAAACTCATAATCAAATGACCCGCTCCCTATTTTAAATACCCAATTTTCTAGAAATCCACTTGTTTAATTCGATCCGACCTCCCTTTTTTTCTTTTTTTTTTTGCATTTTGTTTTACTATTTAAAACACCCAAAATTTCAAAGCTTATTTTTCAAGATGAATTTTATATTTTAAAAAAATAACAAAAGAAATTAGATGAATTGAGAAACATTATTATAATTATTAGTACTTGCATTATTATATTTCTTTTGGAATTAAGATTAGAAAATTGAGATCTATGTCAACTTTTAAAAGAAATATTAGCAAAGGGTAATATTGAAATTCTAAAAAATTAATGGATTTATTTGTTTTGAATGGATTCATTTGTTTTAAAATTGATTAAAAAAAGTAAATTTACAAAAAATGAAGGAAGGGAAAGGTACGGGTCCATCGCGTAAACGTATTAGAGAAATTTATTTTTGGGTGTCGAAAAAAAAGAAAAAAAAGAAAAATAAACAGAGATCGGATTAGATTAAACGGGTGAATATCTAAAAAAAATGAGTATTTAAAAATAGGGACCGGGTTATTTTATTATGAGTTTGACATGTATCCCTCTATTAAAGTTAAGGATAAATTTGTATCAAAGTATGATGGGAAGGATATATTTGAACCAAAAATATAACTGGAGGCGTATAGTTGGACCCAAAGTATAACGAGGGGTATATTTAAACTATTTCTGATAGTACAAGGGTATATTTGACCCTTTTCCGTTTTGTTTTTCCCCATTAAGCTTTCATACAAAACATATAACTTATACTTGAAATATATCTTTAATTCTAGTAACATACAACTATCTAAGGTGTTTCTTAATTAAGAAAAATAACATAAAATATGAGACGAGTATTGACATTGTACTAAAATATTCAATAAGAAAGATAGTGAAATCGCATAAAACAAATATTGTTAATTAATAAGTCATAATGAAAAAATGATCATACTCTAAAAGTACTAACTCATGCCACGCTAAGTATTACTAATAATTATTAATTACATAACTAAATATTTTTAAAAAAATTAAGCTATGTGTATTAACCAACATAAAATTAAAGAATATATATCTAATATTATTGTCATTCCTAGTATTAAAATTATTTCTTTTGTTAGCATTAATATTGATTTGATTTTGATTTGAATTTATTTGAGTTAATAACATGTATCTATGAGTTATATAACTTATTGGATCATTCAAAATTTTAAGTCCAAACTTGAAATAATATGTCAAAGGATAAAAATTACGAAAAAGTTTAAAAAGTATTTATAAATTACATTAAAAAATATTTTTAAAAATTGTATACATATAATGTGGATTAATTTGATTTGATTCGAGTTAACTTTTCTTAATTAAAGCCAAACCAAACCAATTATAATTGAATTTTTTTCCCCAAAACAATCTTCCCTCTATCTGCATCAAATGTGAAGCTATTAAAATGGATTAGTCCAACTCAATCACAATATTAAAAATAGGATCAAAATCTATCTAAAAAATCGATCAATCTTTAACTGATTAAAAAAGTCGATACGTACAGATCCTAATGTTTTTCTTTTGTTAATAAAACTGACTGAGCTCGGTGATTAAAAGACAACACGAAATTATTTTTACAAAATTGATAGGCGTCGATCAGTTTTATTTAAAATTTCAAAAAAATCGACTAAGATAAATAGACCGAAACAAAAAAAAGAACTAAAAGAAATCGATCAAATTCTCGAAAAATCTATCTTTATTTCTTTTTCTACTTCTTCTTTCAAGTAGAGGATAACCCCAACGAATAGTGGGTTTTTCTACCCATTGGGGCAATAAACTTGAAAAGTATAAAATAAAAAATATGTCAGTCTTAAATTAACAAATATCAATGATTTTATAGTTAAAAAAACATTCTATAATAATAAAAATAATAGTTTTATTCCTGAGTAATGCATTTTATAATTTTATAATTTTAAAAATCAACCAAATTCAATTGATTTTTATTAAATAGATCAATTTTCATGGTTTATTTCTGCTTTTTCTTTCAGTAGTGTCATAGCGTGCTAGAGACCTCAACAATGTAGCCTAATTTAGCCCTTCAGCGGGTTGCAAGTTGGCCATAGACTAACCTTGCAAAAATAATTGGAAAATTGATGTGAAAATACAATCAGCGCATAGTATTGATACAAAATAGCCTACGTTTTAATTATTAGTATTCAATAGTTCAAATACAAAATATCTATTTAATTTATATTTTAAATAATTAATTAAATATATACACATATTATTAATTTTTTTTCTAAAAAAAGGTATCCTCTTTTATCTCTATATTCTCTCACCAATCGTATTTATCTTCTATATATCCTTCATTCTTTTTTATCAATATTACTGAAAATCAATCCTCTCAAGTGTGATAACTGTCAATTAACCTATATATCTTCTCTCAATTGTTGTTTATTTTGATTTCTAGGACTTTTTTGATACCGTTGTTTAAAGAATTATTCGTCATTTTAGTTGTGTTGTATTTATATTTCAATTTATACATTGTGTGAGAAAGCATGTATATCATGCCTAAAATTCTGTTAAATAGTATGTTGATATACAGTTACTCATACAAGTTTTACCAGATATATACACATGTATGGAGGAGAACTTACATAGTTATACACATTCAAAAATGACAAACACAACTTATGTATATCATGGTTAAAATTATATTAAATAATTAATATATATAGTCAGTTATACAAGTCTTATAATAGATGTATCCTTTGAGATACATTTCACATAAAGCATCTTATACAGTAAAATTATGTTAAATAGTATGTTAATATACACTTATTCATACAAGTTTTACGAGAGATATACATGTATAGAGGAGAGTTTATATAGTTATACACCGTCAAAAATGAAAAACACGGTTTATGCATATCATGCTTAAAATACTAAATATCTTATATATAATCAGTTATACAAGTTTTTATAATAAATATTCCTTTTGATATATATTTCACAAAGACATCTTATATGGTTACTTATTGTATCTCATCACATACTCTATATCAATATCTGATTTTAATTAAAAAATGTGAATAAGAAAAAAAAATATTATAATTATATTAGGGGTGTTATTAATGGATACATATTATGGAGCATGAAATAGGGAAGATAACTTTTACCTTCCAATTAAAATGTACAATTAAATTAATTTTTTAATTAATTTTTATATATAGAATATATATTTTTATAAAATTTATAATTTTTTAAATTTTTATTTACAAGATATAATTCTGGACTATATATATGCCAATAATTATTAGAAAAGGTATATATCTGTCGATCACTCTAATTGATTGTTAAAGAAATTCATGATTTTCTAGTAGAATCCAATTTCTTCTTAGAAAGAAAAACTTTTAAATGTTAGATGTGAATACTGTTTATTATTAGTTGTATTACTAAATTTAAAGAATAAAATGTGTAAAAAACTTATATACTTAATTATTTATTTCATTTGAAGAGTTAAAGTTATCACATTTTCTCTTGAATATTTTTAATTATATTATAACATTGAAAACTCAATAATGTATCAACTATAGTATTTTTAACTGTTATCAGATTTATCAAATGAGCTTTAAGGTAACGTATAAGAATTTTGTGCAAAGAAATAGTGTATCGTGCTTGAATAGTTTTAATCAAATATTTTTAAATCTAATTATTTGTTATTAGAAATTCAATAATTCAATTAATTTTAGAAAAAAATTCTCATAAGGGATCATTCATTTAAAAAGGCGTATAAAGAAAAATTTTCCTGATTAAAATTAAAATTTTATTTATCTCACCACATCTCAAATGATTACATGATCAAATATAAGAACTACGTGTGTGTCACATCTGCACATTATCTTAAGCTAGGCTTTGAAAAAGGGATATGATACATATTTATGATTTAGAAGAGTTTTTATTTTTTATATATATATATATAGTGAAGGTTTGGGATAATTGCTTCCAACATTAGACTCAAATTATCCTCATATGTAGACGGTAGAACCATGACTTAAAAATAGCTGAGACATTAATATCTCAACATAAATGTTGATGAAGTTTTCAATAATGGTTGAGGGTTAATATTATGTTGGATTGATCACTGATAGCGTGAATAGTGACGAAAACACAAGTGTGTGTATGTAGAGAGAGAGATCAAATATAATTTATACACTAATAAATTAAATTTTAGCACAATTAAATAATTGAGAAAAATAGCTTAATAATTAAGATTGTATAAAATGTCTGAACTGTTGCAAGTTCGATTCACAGCTCTCTCATTTACACGTTACTGTTTGCGTGAAAATAATTCATTTTTCCATGTGAGTTCACCTCTAATCATCCTCCTTTCTGCCATTGGGGCAGAGAAAATAGCTCGGAATCAAGAAAGTTGGGTAATATTTTAGCTCAAGTATTTGTTGATAAGCAAAATATTTATTAAAATTTTTAGTGAATTATATTTATTGAGGAATAAGTGATGATACTAAGATCTTTACCGAAGAGTTCAAGGATTTGAAAATTTCTAAAAATTCGTCATTTCAATTTATCAGATTTTTTAAATTAGTCAATGAGATACACACAAAATACATACAGAAAATCATCATTAAGACACCCCAGGTTGAAAGCGCTTTTTTTCACTTATTTTTTAAAAAAGTGAGGTATTTGGTTAAATTTTTGAGAAAAAATAGGTGTTTATGGAGAGTAATAGAATCTGTTTTCAAAAGCTAAAAAAATAGTTTTTCCTCAAAAATATTTTTTAAAAAAATATTTTTGAGAAAAATATACTTAAAAGCACTTCTAGAAAACTTGATCGAACAACAATTGTTGGTCAATAGTATTTTTAAAATTTATTGATCAAACACAAATTGTAGTTTATTAAAAGTACTTTTTCACAAAATACTTATTTAAATAAGTTGATTGTAAAAACTTGATTACTATTAATTACTTAGATGATAATAAAATCGGATTGACGTAAAAAGAAAAGAAAAAATTCTTGACAAGTTGCATAAGATCTTTGACGAACAAAAGTTTAATATAATTCGATGGTCAAAGAGACTAGATTGTCTTAAAGTTATAAATTTTGAACAAAAGTTTAATATAATTTTTTATTTTAATTTGAGTTTTGTATATTTTAATACTTTTTAAATTTTTCTTAATCAGATAAAATTTAAATAAACTCCATATATTGTAAATAAATATCTGCTTTAAATAAATAAAATTTGTTAATTAACTCTAATATATACTATTTATAAGTATCTTCTTTCTCATAAAAAGAAAAAAGGAATAAGTTCAAATTAATTATTAGCATATTGATTTTTTGGTAAATTGATTTGTGTTTTTATGATCGCATGAAGCAACGATAAATTTACTGCTCCATCATCTATTTCAATCCATGTAGCATTATTTGACTTGACATAAAATATATATATATATAATTGTGAAGATTTTGGTCTACTATAAATCTTAGGCATTTGTGTGGTCATAAATCATTTCAGTAAGAATTTTAAAAAAACTTTAAAACTAAATTATTTTCAATTATAAAAAAATGATATTCTTATTTAAAATTAGTTTTAAAATATATATCACTTAAATTAAAACAACGCAAAATAATTGTATTAGGCAAAGTACTTATATCTCTATTACATGTTAATCACTTATGTTATTCTGTCTTACCTATGACTGCAGGTACCTGCTACACCTTTTGGGTGCACTTGAGATCAGACATACGTACAGGGAGCATAATCAAGCAGCTAATAAGCTTATAATTTTTTGACGCACTATGGAGTACTCGTAACTCCAAATGTTTTGCCTTTACCACCTCCTTTCATATTTGGTATATTCGCAGAAAACATCTCAGAACCCCCGGTTAATAGACTAGTAACTCACTCGAATTCCCCTTTAGTAACATTCTTTTTTATAAGATTCCTTATCCCAATTTCCTTTTATAACAGACTCGATCGCCTCCTAGCCACTAATACTGTAAATAACTATTGTAACGATGCTAGATCAACTCAGCTCAATAAAAAAAATTGTATTAGGCAAACCAATTGGTCACCTTCTATGCTCCAATCATATCATTGATTCACGGTAACTCTTCTATTATGTGAGCTGTCCTCTTCCCTTTGTTTTTGCTGTCTATATTATATTCTCATGTGTCACATCTTATGAACATTGGGCCCTTATTTTTTACTTCTCTAACAACTCTCATAATTAGAGAGATTCTTTTCATGTCACCCGTGAGCTAAAATCTTTATTATTATTGTTGACGCCGGGTTTTAAATAATTTATAATTTTGTTTGACTATATTTTTTTTTAATGGTAAATATTTAGAGTCGTCACCTCATTTTTAAAGGTATATTAGGAAATTTATTTATAATGATATATAGGTCTACTCTATTTTAGTATGCGAAATCTGTGTGATTTTAGGTAAGGATTTTATTTACTCTAAGAGGAAGGTGTTATGCATCCCTCAAAGTCTATCCTAAGATAGTCATGAGTTTAATCTAAGATACATTAGGAAATTTATTTATTCTATTATCAGCACTTGCTAAAAGGTGTTAGAAGGTGATAAAAATAAAGTGGTTAGAACAATTTATGATTAAAAATCTAAAATATATGAGTGAAATACATAAAATATATAAAAAGTGGAGAGCAAGAATGTATTACTTGTGGAGTATATGTATAGAGGGATAGGATTCGTGTATGTATAAAAATATATGAGTGTGTGAGATTAATATATATATGTACACACACACACACCTTACACTTGGATCTTGCTAAAGGTTCTAGGCCAGCATATAGACCTTTTAAAATCCTAGTTGCTAGCTTTTGAACAAAATCAACCTGAAATACATATACACTGGACAGAGAAGTAGCAGAGATGAAAACTAGCTGCTCAAATTTAGTCTTTGGAGCATAGAGCGATCAAGAAAAAGCAAAACTGGACAGACCATGGCCTTTAACTTATAATTTTTCATCATTCAAGGTATGATCGATGTTCTAGCTAGTAAGCTAGGAATAGTCCCTTAAGGTGATGAGGCATATGAAAAACTTGTGAAATCACAAAAATTCAAATCATAAGCAACAAGTTCGACTAACACAATTCCCTTGGAGTGCACCAAACGAGCTAGGTAGGATGATGTTGCATTACGGAAGCAGTACCTTGTGCTTACTTGGTTGGATTTAGCCGTTGAAGAATTGGATTAGAAGTTGCTCTTGTAATAGCCACTTTACTCCCTAAGTAATTAAGTTGTAAGTTTGGTTTATTTCAATTAAGCCCCAAGGATCTACCTTATTGAGCATATTCCATCCACTGTCAAGTTAGTTAGTGGCAGTGTACTATTGTCCTTATAGTTGTTGTAATTTTCCTTCATCGGCTATGAATGAAAATTATCCTAATTTAACCTAGATTTTCCTGTAGTTTCTCTTATCTTTTTTCTTCATTCTTACTTCATAGCTCAAACCATAACATTTGGTATCAGGGCATAATTCTCGCGTCTGTGAGTAATGGCATCTGTTTTCCAAACTGTTGTGGATGCTCTTGCAAGAATTTCTTTAGACCTAGCCAACTTATACTCATATCAAGTCTATACTTCTCATAAGCTACTTAAGGCTTACGGGTTATTACGTGGAAAATACCCGACTCACAAGGGTGAAAAATCACGACCTACATGTCTATAAAATTTATCTCAAATTTCACTAAATTGTAAGCCTTAACAAAATTTAGATTATAAAAGATTCAACCTAGGAAATAACTCTAATGCCTCTTATAATAATCTACTCAGACTATTGAGTGAATTCAAATTACAAAAAATGCAATCTCTAGGAACTAAACCCTAAACCCTAAATCTTCAATATGATTCTTTGTATCAGGGCGCACTTGAATAGTTAGAACAAAATTCTCCAAATTATGGTCTTGTTTATTTGCTTGATTTCTGCGTTTACTCTCAAAATGAGTGCGTCAGTGTCTTCAATGAAAGACCTACATACGTATTGCAAACTATAAAGACAAACAAGTTAGTTACAACATTATAGGATAAGAACTGATAGTGTTTGAGATAAAATACAATCATTTTATTGAATTATAGACTCCATTCCAAGAATCCTATTTCAGGTTAGATTCTGGAATAAAACATGAAACTGCTTATTTGGTTCATTTGATATAGCATGCTTATTTTATCTTTATACATTTAGTCTCGTCCAGTCATTTGACACAAATTATTTTGTCAAACATTAAAAGAAAATACTAAATCCAACAAGAGATAAAATTTTCTTACAGAGGATTCAAGTTAAAGTTAATTATTGCTCTCATATAGTTTTAAATATTTATCAAAAATACATAATCAAAAGCAATTGAACTTAAAGGTGTTGACATATAACAAGGGCTTTATTGAAGAACAAGAAAAGAAAGAATCAAAAGGCTAACTACAAAGTTAAATAAGAGAATAGAAGACAACAACCTAGAATGGGGAAGGGGGTGCCTATATATAGGCATAAAACTATCTAAAACCTTAAGGCCCATCCACTAACAATAATATGGGCTAACAATAATATGGGCTAACAAAAGGTACAATGACTATGTTAAGATCAGTATTTTAAAAGGCAAGGACGTGCGCGAGGCAAGGTGTTTTATGCAGCATGAGATGACGCGTAGTTCGAGATATGGAACGTAAGTTTCATGACTCTACAGGGCTACAGAGTGTATATCTCATGTATCTTTAACTTTTATAATTTTATTATTAAGAAAATAAGCAAAAGCACCATTTTCGATAATCTTACAAATAAATTCAAATAAATCACCAATAATATAGAAGAAAACATTATAATTATTATTTGAGAAATGTAATAACAACAAGAAATGATAATAGTCTAGAAAACTTTTAAATAAAATCTTCATTTACTTAATCATCGATCTCCATATCTACTATTTCTTTTCACTCTCAACCAATATTTGCACTGATTATTATTTAAATAAATCAAAGAAGGAGAAAGATAAAAAAATGTAAGAACAATTACAAAACATAGATAAAGTTGATTCAAAAACATAGTGCTATGGAATCTCTGTCCTATCAATTTCTGGCCTAATCATCTGAAAAACTATTTATGACAATGTCATTTTCTATGACAATTGTTTTGTTTATTTATATATATTTTAAGAAAAATCACTACAACATAAAAACATTATAACATAAAGTATATATATCATTATATCAATAACAAAAATATTATTTATAGCAAAAATACTGTTCGAACAATAAAAATTAAAATTTTACACCCGAAATATATGCTTTTATGTGCGAAACTTACGTTTTTACACCTAGGACTTAGAGTTTATGCTTGCGATTTAAGCCCCAAATTCTAGAATATAAAATGCTCCATGAATCTATGTCTTGCATTTACATCTCGAAATATTTTTACTATGCTTTGCTTCAAAACTTGTCTTAGAATTCACCCTAAAAACATCTTTAAAAATACTGACAGAGATCGAACAGAAACGCTCAATTACAACCCAACTGATTCAAATTCTTTGGAGTTTTGTTTTTGAAAAAATTACATAATATAGCACACATATGCTATGTATTTACTATTAACAGCTATAGTTTAAAATAATTACTATTTATAACTACACTTTGAAACTAATTACTATTTGTAATATTTTTCTCCCAATCTCGCTCGCCCCTCTCCTTCTTCCCTTCCTCTTTCTCTCTCTCTCTCTCTCTCTCGCCTCTCTCTCTCACCAATCACCACGATCAATTTATTGTAGATATGAATATATAGTGATTCTTTTGGGTGATGATGTAAGTATATCTCACAAAATAAAAGTGATAGATACACCGATACAACCTACAAATAAATATTGTATTTGAAAATCTTTTTTGGATTTTATTGGTGTATCCAATAATTTTGAGAATGTGTATATTAGATACAAGTGTATCCAATCGTGCATATGAATACAAGAACGAACGAATACAAGTGATACAAGAGCAAATGAATACATTCTCTTATAATTTTAGTTGTTTATATCATTGTATACATGCAGACTGTATTCATTGATACAACCTAAATGCGCACATAAATACAAGTAGATTGAATAAGTACAAGCGATACAAGAACGAATAAATAAAAGTGCAATTAAAGCTTTATTGTTTTGTATCTTTGTATACGTAAACTGTATTCATCGATACAGTTTGTATTCATCAATATAATAAGTATTCGTCGATATAGTTAAATGCACTTATGAATATAACAATTACAGTTGTTTCATACTATCTAAAAATATTTTAAAATACAAAGAAAGAAAGATGCAATTAAAATATATATACAAACAGAGAGAGAAAGAAATAGAAAGAGAGAGAGATAGAGAGGTGAAAGAAGGCAGAGATAGAGGAGAGAGGCAAGGGAGACCAAAAAGGGTTGAGAGAGGATATTAGGCAAGAGAAAAAAAGAGGAAGAGGAGGAGACATGGAGAGAGGCGAGAGTTTTTCGTTTTTGCTCTAAAAATTATTATTATAAATTTTAATTATATAATGATAATTATATTTCAAATGACTACTATTTATAAAATATCCCTGTGGTCTCTTTCCAACAAAATTGGCTGAAAAGTCTGTCCACTACAGGGTCCGACCTTTGACGGGGGCATAAGAGTCCAGCTAAAGTTAGCTAAGGTTCCCGTAAGCGTACTTTATACTCATAAGCTTAATAACACGTGTATCGTTCTTATTTGTCTGTCACTACGGCGACCCCACATTGAACACTTTCCAGCTACTCTACGCCATAACACAACGTGGCAAGACCACAATTGTTTATGCCCTCATGTCCAGCATATATAACTGCCATGTACGCATCCGTTTTAATTTATTTATTTTAATTTAATTAAATATAAAATTGAAAAATAAAAATATTGTATTTTAAATAGATTAAATAAAAATGAAGTAGATAAATTGTCACAGGGATAACAATGATGATGATCTTAATCATAATTAATTATTATATATTAGATTTATAATAAATATTAATTTATTTTTTATAAGTAATTTAACTATATTGTATGTATACGACTATATATAGATCTATAGGAGTAAAGTTTTATCATCTCTAGACACTATTAATTTGATATCCAAATTAATTTGTATTCTCTCCACCGAAAAAAATAAATTTTTGGCATTTTTTCTTTGATACAAAATAAATGAATTTTTCAAACTTTAAAAAGATTTAACTAATTATATCGTTAAATTTATTTTTAAGTAATGATAAAAAAATTTATTTATGTAATGATCGATTTAGTGTGATCACTTTATTATTCTTTTTCTTCTTATTTTGTCTTTATTTATTATCTAATAATTTTATTTTATCATTTATCCTACCTTTTTATAGTATGTAGCTCTATCTCTATCTCATACTCTACTTTTTTGATAAATTTAATTTTTTAAATTATTAATATATAATATTATAAAATAATAAAAAATAATGTAATCTATTTAAATATTATATTTATTAAAATAATATAATACAATATAATATAATATAAAACAATACGTAACAATTATTTAAAAAATTATTATAATAAGAAAAATTCTTATGTCCAGGCGGCTTCTAAAGTTCCTATTTATTTATTGAAATTTTTTATTAAAATTAGTTATTATTTAAATTAATTTATAAGAATAATATTTTTTTAAAAAAAATTAAAAATAGAATAAACGTATTTTCATAGTAACGTATTAGATATTATTTTATTTAAAAAAATCAACAGGAGAAAAAGTTTATGTTTAACAGTGCTAAATAGAAATACATTACTGTGAGTAACGTTTTATGATTAATACGTTACTTACAATAACGACTCTCTGTCAAACTCTGCCTATATACGGAATCTGACTGAGCATTTTATAAAGTCGTAACTCTAAATTATGACTTAAGACTAAAACGTTACTGATAGTAATGACTTTAATGAACCCCGCCACAGATGATATATATTTATAAATTTAAGTATTTTTAGCAGTCGTAAATGTTTTGCATAAAGTTTCAAGTTTAAACTATGGAAAGCCAATCTTATCAAGTTTTTTATATATTTAAGTTTGAAAAGCTATTCTAACAACAGGAAAGCGTTGCATTTGTATAGTTTGCTCTTCTAAATAATTAGATTATTTGCACATCACTTAATTTTAATTCTTTTATTGATATTCATCATCTTCGAAGACTTGAAAAATAAATAAATCAGTAGTGGTTCTTTATGTGTTTAGTGAGTTGTCATGTGGATATTAATGACCTAATAAATAAAAATAGATACTTATCTTTAAAATATAAAAATGTGGAAAATTATTTTTTTAAGTCACAATATGGGTATTTCAGTCAGATTCCGTATCTGGGCAGAGTTTAACAAAGAATCGTTACTATGAGTAACGTATTAAGCATAAAATGTTACTCACACTAATGTATTTTTATTTAACACCGTCAATCACAAATTTTTTCTCCCGTTAATTTTTTTGAATGAAATAATACTTAATACATTACTGTGAAATATATTTATTCTAATTTTAAAACTTTTTAAAAAAATATATTAGTCTGATAAATTAATTTAAATAATGAGTTATTTAGGTGAAAAATTCTATTTATTGAGCGATAGAATTCATTCTTGAGTGCATCATTCTCTCTCACTTGGCTCTCTTGGGCCAAATTACATTCATTCTTACTCGCTCTCTGTCTCTATTACTTCTGACCAATGGATCAGAAATTTGTATTTGCCGTGGCTCTCATTTTCATTTTTGTGGCCGGCATCACGGCTCAGTCTCCCGCATCTGCTCCCGCAACTTCTAAAGCTGCTACATCTCCCGCTGTATCGCCTTCTACTGCCCCGCCTCCTGCAAATTCTAAAATCCCAGCCGCTCCTATAACTGCTCCTGTTTCATCACCGCTGGCTAGTTCGCCATCAGCAGCGGTTCCAGTAAGCTCACCACCGCCAGCTAGTTCACCACCAGCAGCGGTTCCAGTGAGCTCACCACCTTCCCCTGCCCCAGAGATAGCTACCCCTGCTCCAGAAGTAGCTATCCCTGTTCCAGTTTCCGCACCTGCATCGGAGACTCCTTCTCCTGCTCCTAGCAAAAGCAAGAGCAAGAAGAAGGGCAATGCAGCCTCTTCACCAGCACCTGCTCCAGAATTAATGGGACCACCCGCACCTCCTACTGAAGCTCCTGGACCTAGCCTTGCTTCGGATTCTCCTGCCCCTTCTCTAAACGATGAGGTATGCGAGTTCATTCTGTTTTAATTTGTTTATCTGATTTTGATTTGATACAGAGTTTAAATTAAATAAAAAAACACTTTTAAATCTTGTGATCTTACACTAATCATACATAAAATGTACCAAAATATCACTTAATCTTTTAATTTTAAACATGTCATATGTTAAATTAATAAAGAGAGTGGTGAACCAACTCATCCAAAATTCACTTAGACATAAATGAATTAGTTCAGAATCTATAAGATTACCACAAATAATTCAACTCGCCCAACATAATCCAACGTTCTCTTTCTTATTTTACTTTTTAAAAAATGTGAAAGCCTAATATATTATTTTTTTTAAAAGAAACTTATTAGTTTATGTTTTTCCACATTTACATAATTTTCAATCTTCATATTTGATTTGATAGAGTTAGATTTAAGTTGCATGTTGACTAATTTTATTCCAATCCTATGATGCATGAGTCCTTCCAATTCAAATTGTTAATAAATTTACATTAATATTGCAGAGTGGTGCAGAGAAATTGAAGTTGGTAGGAAGCCTGCTGGTGGCTGGATTTACCTGGATTTTCTTCTTCTAAACAGAGACTTCTTTTTCTTAATTTTGTCCAGAAATTAATCTTCTTGATATTGACATGTTTTTTAATCTTTTATTAATTTATTTCTGGTGTTTCTTTTGTCACATTGGACTCTCTTTTTTGTTTCCCATTTTCTCTTGTATAAATTTTCATTTGTTTATTTATCATATTCTTATGTTTCTGTTTATTGTTGGCAACCAATAATCTTGATTAAATTCTCTGAGAATGAGAATACTGATTGATATAAATTTGAAGGAGTAGTTAGCTAGTTACCAGTAAATGCATGAGTTTTCTATACTTTTGCCAGCGTTCTAAACAACCCTATACCTCGCTCTGTGTAGACTGAAAAGATAAGCTCAACACGCAAACATATTAACATGAGGACACATGTCAGAAAAAGTTAGTATTCATATTGAAGTTAAGAGATCGTGCACGATTAATATTTCAGAAAAATATTAAAGGAGCAAAATTACACACAAGCAAGAAGATTCGGAGGAATATGATATAACAAGATAACAGCTAAGGGAAGATTATTTCGGAATAAATGTCAGCTGTTACACACATTGAAAATTATTTATTGCTCGTTAAAGACAACTTAATGCACAATGATTGTCAGGTGTAAAGGTTTTTGATTATATTGGAACGTATATAAAATCCAACACTAATATCAAAAAGGGTCATCTGACAACAATGGAAAAAACATACTCTCAATTCTTTAATTATAGATTCTATTGATCAAAGTTATTCTTTAAAGTTTATCTTGTAACATTTTTCAAGGTGTAATCTCGAGCTAGCTCAAGCCATCAGGCTAAATCTTTCATTATTTCAATTTATCTTTTTCGCATACTTTATATTCTACTCATTAATTTGATCAAAGTCAACCTCGTATCCTTTTAGCTCCATTATAAGTTCAATTGTACCTTGTTTTTTAAGGATAAATTGTTTGGTGCCTACCGTGGGGGTAAGAATAATTGAGGCAATTTTGGTTTACTTTACCGCTAAACATTAACCTTTGTAATAAGGTATTTCAGGTTTCTACAATCAATTCTTGAACAATGACTGAAGTTGAAACATCGAGTCATCAAACACTGGCAGGAATGCTCATTTGACTATATCAACCAACGTGGAAGCCGATCTCGTAGGCGTCCATCTCAAGGATGCAGATGAACTGAGAATGTCTCCACGGGCATCTCATCGTTCAGAAAGATTAAAATCTCATATGACGATGTTGGTGATCCGAACACAAAGAGAGTGGCTAGAATAGATCTGGCAAGGATTTTTTCAATGTGGAAATCAACATAAGGCCATCATGGAACTGCAAAGGAGGGAAAGAACGACACAAGAGCCAGTACTAGTGCGAGAGGAACTATCTAACAACACCAGAATGGGTGCTTGTGATAAAGTAACGAAAATCAAACACGGAGTAGCAATCGTTAGATCTAATAAATACTATTCAATCCTTAAGCAGTCATTTAGACAAAAGCGAGAAAGAATTCAATACTCGGACAGAACAAATTTGGGGGCTACTCTAGCTCTAAAAGGACCAGATTCAAGAAAATATATGCAACTTGCTTTTCCACCTAGTACATCCCCAAAATTGATACCAAAGAGGTTCAAAATGCATGACATTCCCAAAGTATGATGGAACAACTTATCTACATGAGCATGTGATTATATATACATGTGCAATAAAATGCAACGACATACAACTGAATGAGATTAAATTTGTTCTTCTAAAGAAGTTCAGAGAAAATTTATCCAAAGTAGCAATAACATGGTACTCTCTATTACCTGAACACTTAATTAATCTTTTTGAAATGTTTTTAGATGCATTTGTAAGAGTGCACGCCGGGGCGAGGAAGGTGCAAGCAAAAGCAAATATCTTCAAGATAGCCCAACGTGACTCGAAGTTGCTGAGAGAGTTCGTGGTACGCTTCCAAAAGCAAAGGATGTTATTGCCACTAGTGCCGGATGAATGGGCAACCGAGGCTTTTACCAAGAGACTCAACTGGAGAAGTTCGAGTGCATTATTAAAATTAAAAGAAAATCTGTTGGAATTTTCTACAACGTCTTGGGCGGATGTGCACAACAGGTTTAAGTCAAAAATTCGGGTAGAAGATAATCAATCTACCCATCGGCCACCTCTGGTTCAGCAGAATTCAAATTCTCAAGAAAGAATTTTGAGCATGACGCAAAAGACCATCAAGGGAAAGATATCAACCATACGTCGTAATGGAGAAGAGCTGAGACCCAACTGAAGGTGGAATTCTAGCCAAATATTCTTTTTCTCTATCGAGTGTAAATAACATTGAAGCCCCAAGGTTATCCGGGTACTGCTTCAACGTAGAACTGGTGGCGGCTAATAGAAGTATCAATGATGCAAAGTGGCCAAGACCCATTAGGTCCGATCCTAGTCAACAAGATCCCAACTTGATGTGCGAATTTCATAGAATGTATGGACACAGACATGGGATTGTCGGCATTTGCATGAAGAAGTGGTCAAATTATTGAAAGAAGGGTACTTAAGAGAATTCTTGAGTGACTGGGCTAAAAACAACTATGGTTGAAATAGAGAGGTTTCTTTTTCTGCTTAAAAATTATTGTTGTGAATAGTAAATAAGCAAACTATAGTCACTAATGGTAATTATACTCCAAATTATAGCTATTCATGAAAGTTTTCCTTCTTTTATCAAATGAAAACCTAAACTTACGGAAAGAAAAGATCTGACTTGATAAAACCAAGAATTCATCGCATAATACATAAATATTTTAGAAAAAAGACCTAATCTAAATAAATTTGTATGAATTTTATTAATAAAGTCCACACAACCAATTATGTGGATTGTATTTGATTCTTTTGTTGTTTAAAAAGTTAAAATTATTATAATTCTGAATTTAAATATTATGTTTTTCCATCACAATATTAACATCGTAAGAGTATATGTCATTTGTATAAGCTATATTAAAGTTAATATATTATAGACATTTTTTTAGAAACAGATAAAAGATATTCATATTCAAATAGAAGAACTTATTGGTACCTGAATATTTAAATTAGAGATCGTTTATGTGATGAAAAAGAAAATACAATCTATACTAGTTGGTTGTACAGGCTTTAGAGCATATTTGGATGAACTTATAAATTAAAGACTTATAAGCATAAATTTAATTTTTGTTATTTTAATTTAAAAGTAAGTGTTTAAGTTTTTTTTTTAAAATCTTACTCAAACCCTATAAAAATATTTAAAAATTACTTTGATTCAAAAATATATTAAATAAAATAATTTAAATGGGCTTTAATTACTAAAACCTATACAGATTTTATTAGGTCAAATTTTACTTTATTTTTTTAATTCTATACTACGAGATAGATTTTGGATTTGTAGGACCCCAATTCTTCATTAGATTAAAAAATAGATTAAAATTTTACTTTATTTTTTATTGATGTGGTGTTTGGCTGAGCTTATAAATTGGTCAATCAAATTTATACGTATTTTTTGATTTATCTATGCATTTGGTAAACACTGAAAGTGCTTATAAGTTAAAATAAATCATAAGTCATAAGTTGGTCACCTCTAATTTATGATTTTGCAGATTATAAGCACTTTTGGTTTAATCAGATCTTTTATAATTTTATCCCTAATATTTCGTGTAATTCCCGAAATAACTTTTCTTAAAATAAAATTTCAAACACTCTCCGAGATTTTACTTCCAAACCTAAAATTTCCTCCACATCTTCGATGTTAACAATAATTATACAGTTCTTTATGATATTATTTGGAGTAACAAATTTCTCTCTGATATCTTTTAATAGTTCTTCAAGTTCTACGGCCAAGTATGAAACCCTTCTTCAACTTACATCAATATCATTGATTTGTGTATTTTATAAAGCATGAACCTATCTCCTACTTCTCAATATTTTAATATATTTATTATTGATTTCAATAACTAATCAAACTGTAAAAAAAAGATATTATTTATAAAACAAAATATGAAAATTCTAAAGAAAAAGAAGTAAAATAAAAAACATACAACCCTTTAACATTTATTTGGATGACAACTTGTGATTTAATTGTTGAGAATATTTATAATAGCCGAATGTTTTAATGTAATTAGAGAAAAAAAAATTGTTAAGTATAAAATTTTTTATACTATTTAAGTATGTTTTTTTTTCTTAATTTAAAATATTAGCCAACTTATTAATTATTATATTACATCTTATGATTATAGTTTAGCTTATATTAAAATAATTTTATCTAATTAATTTTATGTTAAAAATAATTGACATAAATTATATTTTCAATAGATTCACTAATGTTTTATTAAAATTATTATTTTTAAAAAGAGAGCATCTTTAAATATTTTAAAACTTCATAAAATAATATTGAATCATAATCATTAGCAAAAATTAAAATCATTTAATACATCACTAGATAAAAAATACTTTCTTTATTTGGATTAAATTTGACTTGGATAAAATAAAATGTAATAAATAAATTAGCTCTTAATTTAGCTTTTGAAGCGAATTGTGATGAGTAAAAAGTAACAGTGAAGGGAGGGAGTAACAAATGATATGGTTTTCCTCACAATACATACAGGCACAGAAATATATTTTGTGTGTAAAAGATACTTTTGGGCCAATCATGGCCTCATAATTATTACTATAAAAAATAGGAGATCCAACCAATGACTATCTAACTAGAGAAACTACATTTCAATTAGTCTAATATAAGTCTTGTTCCACCAAGTCAACATGCAGTCAACTTCATCATCCTCCTTTTTTTCTAATTACTACATAACAATACATTCTGCCAAAAGCATTCATTTCCAACTGCATAATAATTGTCCTCCTCTAACAGCTGCTACTCTCACTCTTTTCCTTTCAACAATGGCAAATCTTCTCTCATTTTTCACTTTTTCCCTTATCTTCCTTCCTTATTATTCCATGTCCTCATCGCCTAATTACACTTTTCCTAACAACTACTTCATCAACTGTGGTTCACGTTCCCCTAGCCTCGTCCCCGGCGCCCCCGCCGCCACTTTTTCCGGCGACCTGAAATCCGACTCCCGACATACTCGCTCTCTTAAAGACCCCACCACTACAACAGAGTTAGCTGGAATCTATGAGACCGCCAGAATGTTCACTCAATCTTCTTCCTACGAATTTCCAACAGACGAAAATGGTGTTTACATGGTACGGCTTCATTTCTTTGCTTTCTCTGACCTTTTTGATGCGAAATTCGACGTTTTGGCTTCTGGGTTTTTGCTTTTGTCGAATTTTAGTATCCCCAAAGACGTTACTTCCCCTGTCATCAAAGAGTTTCTGGTCCCTGTAAACGGCCCTAATTTGGAAATCAAATTCAGACCTTCTCAAGAATCGTCTTTAGCCTTTGTTAATGCCATAGAGGCATTTGTTACTCCTCAAGATTTCATTCCTGAATCTGCTATTCATGTCACTCCTCAAGGAAATAGCACCAATCAGGGTTTGTCCTCGAGTGGTTTAACTGTGATTCATAGGATTAATGTTGGGGGTTCAGAAATTAACCCTGAAAGTGATACCATGAGGAGAAATTGGGTGCCCGATGATCCTTACTTGCTTTTGGCAAAATCAGCAAAGAACCATTCAGTGTATAGTGATAGGCCTAACTATGTTCCAGAAGAAGGAGGTGCCACTCAGTATGATGCTCCTGATTCTGTTTATAAAACTGCCAAAGAAATGAATACATCTCAAAGCAACAACTCGTTTAACATAACTTGGCTTTTTGGAGTAAATAAGAATGCTACATTTTTTGTACGCCTACACTTCTGTGACATCGTTAGCCGTAGTCGGAATGAAACAGTTTTCAATGTCTATATATATAGCCTGTTTGGTCAGCCAATTATTCCATATAATACAGTTCCACAATCGGCAGCTCCTTTTTATGTTGATTTTGTGGTGGATTCAGATGCTTCTGGTTTTATGAATATCTCAGTTGGTCCTCAGAGTGATTCGTTTACTCAAAATGCTTTTCTGAATGGGGTGGAAATCATGGAGCTGATTAACGAGCGGGAAGACGAGAATGGAAAAACTAAGAATCGTTCGTTTATAATCATTGGTTCTGCTGTTGGTGGTGTGGTTCTCATCTCTGTTTCTCTAGTGGTTATCTTGTTTTGTTTGAAATCAAGAAAAGCAAAACCTGTTGAGAACTCCAATTGGCCGATGGTGAGTGTTTATGCAGGAAGTACACAGAGTAGGACTACTGTAAGAACTCCAATTGGTAACACTACTCCAGATATGAACCTTGGGTTAAAGATATCTTTAGCTGAGATTTTGCATGCTACCAATAAGTTTGATCCTAAATTTATGATTGGTGAGGGTGGTTTTGGGAAAGTTTACAAAGGAACTTTACACAATGGTGTTAAAGTGGCTGTGAAAAGAAGTGAGCCTGGACATGGCCAGGGTCTTCTGGAATTCCAAACTGAGATAACAGTCTTGTCCAAAATTCGCCATCAGCATCTCGTTTCATTGATTGGCTACTGTGATGAACGATACGAGATGATACTTGTTTATGAGTTCATGGAGAAGGGAACTTTGAGAGAGCATTTGTACAGTTCAAAAGAAGACCTTGGTAAATCATCTTCAGAGTCAGAATTATCGTGGGATCAAAGGCTTCAAATTTGTATAGGTGCAGCTAATGGCCTAGACTACCTTCACACTGGTTTAAGTGAGCCAATTATTCACAGGGATATTAAGTCAACAAACATCCTTCTTGATGAACACTATGTTGCCAAAGTTGCTGATTTTGGTCTCTCCAAATCAGGTCCCCCTGAACAAACACATATTGTTACTGATGTTAAAGGTAGCTTCGGTTATCTTGACCCCGAGTACCTGAAATCCATGCAGCTGACTCAAAAATCAGATGTCTATTCTTTTGGAGTTGTACTTCTTGAAGTGCTTTGTGCTAGACCAGCTGTTGACAATCTGCTTCCAAGAAATCAAATGAACTTGGCTGAATGGGGACTTTCTAGCCTAAAAGAAAACCAGCTAGGAAAAATAATTGATCCATTTCTTGCAGGTAAAATTAACCCAAACTCTCTGAGGAAATTTGGGGAAACAGTAGAGAAGTGCCTGCAGGAAGATGGCACTGTTAGGCCTAATATGAAGCATGTGATATGGGACTTGAAATATGCTCTACAGCTTCAACACCCTGCAATGCCCCAAGAATCTCATGAAGACAGCACCACTGATGTTTCATGGCAGTTGGCATTGCCCGGTATTAATCGCTTACCTTCTATGAATGTAAGCACAAGCTGTGTCAGTGTCAGTGACACTGAGATTTTTTCACAATTGAAGATGGATGAAGCCAGATGATTTGTTTAGCATTCCTGTCTGATGCAATTGTGTATCGTGTATCAAAACAGTGCTGCAACTGTGTATTCCTTGAGTAATAGTCAGGCCTTCATTTTAATTTTTGCATTAGATAAAAGGCACAAATGCCTCTATTCGAATATAATTAATTCCTATACTGTCTCGTTTAGTTTTTGTTAATTGTTTGTTTAAAAAAATATTTAAAGAGCACTGAGACTGTATTAATGTTTAACTTACAATGATATAAAATGTCTTTAAATTATGCGAGATTGAATAAAAAATAGTTTGATTAAAAAATGTTCTTAAAATTACTTGTTTGATTTGAAAATATCCCTGCCATTAATA
Source organism: Datura wrightii (assembly GCA_035772735.1). Lineage (NCBI taxonomy): Eukaryota > Viridiplantae > Streptophyta > Magnoliopsida > Solanales > Solanaceae > Datura > Datura wrightii. The sequence goes on along the minus strand of JASDFA010000020.1, from coordinate 118,936,919 downwards.
GTTTGGTCTAAAAATATCACTATTGTTACTTTTGGGTAAAAAAGATATATTTTTCCTAATATACATATTGTTTCTTTTTTTTCTAAACACATTTTTTTAAAAATAAATATGATTTTTAAAGAATCATTTTTTATTTCTTTTCTTTTAAAATCTCTTTAACTAATAAAAAAGTGATAAGTCATCTTTTTTTCTTCTTAATCTCATTTTATCAATTAAAGTAGAATAAATTTCTGTACCTTTTAAACTGATGTTTTATACTAAATGGAAACACATTCATCTGTATTATTAATTTTCATTAAATATTTTATTTTAGATGCCAATATGATTGCTTCTGTACCAATTGTTGATATTGGAAAAATACTCAAGTACCTTATTCTCCCGAGATCATTTCAATTCAAATGTAAATATGTTTGTTTTTGATAATTGCTGATATGGAAACTTCTTTGGTTCTCTATTAAAGATTGTCAAACAGCAGTTCAAAAAGCATATGACAAAATCAAGTAGGAAAAAGACATATCTCGAATGCATGTGTTTTCGAGATGGTCTATGGAAATTGGGAAAGCATTTTTCACTCATTCTCAAGGTATATGACTTCTCTACAACACTTTAATTCTGGAACACTTGTTGAATGGAAGCTCAACGCACGTGTTGATGTAGCAGAAAATATTTTTAATTTTGTGCTTTGGACCTTCAAATCATGTCTTGATGGTTTTGCTCATCGTCGGCCTGTAATCTCAATAAACGGAATGTCTTTCTACATGTATATGACATTAAGCTATTTATTGTTATCAGCAAGGATGCAAATGGGTCAATATTTCCCCTAACGTTTACCATTGCAACTAATGAGAACATAAATATACGAGGCATTTTTCGGCCATTTGAAGTAGCATTCATATATATATATATATTTGATATATGATAGACATCATGGAATATTGCCTAAAATATTTGAATTGACTGAGTGACAGACATCCTTTGCCTATCATAATTATTTAAGGTATCTGAAGATGAATTATCAGAGGGCGGCTTCAACAAATTATCAAGAGAAGAAATTTAATGAATAGATACAACTAATCAAAGAGACATCTGAAGAAGCATACAACTGATTGGGGACGATATAAGTAAAAAAATGGACCATACACATGGATAGTAGTAGGAGATGAGAACGCTTATAACAAACAACTGAGTCATTCAATTGCTTGCTGAAATCTGCACAAGGGCTACCATTACTGCAATAGTAAGAATGACATTTAAGCAGGTTGTAGAGCAGTTCGTGAGTAGATCAGGGCATGTGAATAATCTATTGGAAAAAAAAGCAATATGGATACCAAAATCATCCAAAAAACTTGAGCATCATACAAAAAAGTCATAGCACCACACTGTTAAGCATTATGATTCGACAAATCATATATTTGAAGTCAAGGCAAATATGCACCAATATTGTGGAGGTAGCATTTACATAATTAATGAGAGAGAATGAATGTGACAATGTGGTAAGTTACAATCATACCACATGTCGTGTTTTCATGCGATCAAGTATTTTTAGTATGTTAGGATGATTGCATCAGATTATGTGGCAGAAAAATATAATCTGAAAAACTACAAGAAAACGTACTCTCAACAATTCTTATCAATTGTGATGAGGCTTATTGGCTATTACAACGATTTTCTATGATTTGTAACCAAAAAATATTTGCGTGGAATATGTGTGGGAGCAAACACCTGTCTTTCCAATGTTTCAGATAGTATATACTTTCGCAAGTGCTCATTATGCAATGAATATGACCATGATAAGTATAATTATAACCAATGAGATCTGGTTATACTGATTTTTAAGTATTTCTAGTGTATGAATGAATTTTATCTATCTCTAATTTATGAACGTATTTTATCTTTTGATATTAGTTATATTTATCTTTCAATTTATAAATAAATAGTCTAACAAAAATAATAAAATACTACCAAATTAGAAGAAAAAATACAATCTTAAAAAATACAATACTAAAGACTTAACGATTAAGGAATAAAAATTAATCTTCGTCGCTTTATGATAGCACTTTGTCATCAATATTAGTTTCATCTTCCTCTTTATCTACTTCATATTCTTCATGGTCTTTCTCTTTTTTTCTCTTTCTTCATCATTATAATTTAAACCCCCATTCTATCACTGATAAAAATATTTTCTTGATTTACGCGACAATATGACACTTCACAATCTAGTTTTTGGGGTAAATATTTTGTAACCCCTTTTCAATCTTGAACTGTTAAAAATACAAGATAAAAAGAATATTGATGCGGATTTTTATTTTCAAACAGTTGTCAATGCTTTTCTTCATCTGATCCACAAAGTTATTTAAGATCATCGAAAGCATGAAAAGTATCTAGTGCTGTTTGCATTTATGAGATTTCTTTCATCAAGTGTTGGATAACTAATGGTTCATTTTTGAATTTGAATGTCTGAAAAATTGCAGAAAATATTTGTGGTACGATCAAATTATGCCAATGAATAAAATCTCATAATTACACCTTTTCAACTATAACTCAATCCACTGAAATTTTTCATTCCAATTTTGAGCTTATTCAGGCTTTGAGGAGTGTTCCTCAATCCTCAATAATATGTCCAACAACTTTTAAATCAATATGGATATAAATATGTTGATTTTTAAGGGAATGAATAACACCATATAATTTTCATTTGTTAAATTAGTATAACATCCTAATTTTTTTTTTCAAAATAGGGTTCAATTGTGTTTAATTTTTTGTTCCTATCACGAGGATTCTTTAAGCTATCCTTACCTTTTTGTCTATTTTTGAACTAATTATTAAAGATAATATTTCTAGACATCGTGAAAAGGTAATTTTTTCACTATAATAATGCAATTGGCATTATCTTTATAACGATAGAAATGTCCCCTCGTATAATTAATATTTTATCAAGCTATTCTTGACTTATCATGCATTAGCTCTTAGGTGAAAATAAAAGTAAGTAGGTGTCTATGACTTAATTCAAATAGCAAAAGTTTGAGGGATTTGTCAGTTAGGTCATAGATTTGAAACCCACTTTAAAATACAAATTAAAAATTTATTTGGATTAGTCAGTAGAAAGTAGTTAATAAATATTAAGTATTGAAAATACTTTTTAATATTGAAATTGATTTATAAATAAATACTTTAAAATATTGAAACTGATAATTGTAAAGAATAGAAGAAGAAAATATAAATCGGGAGACCTTCTGCTATCCTAAGATCATTAACTATGATTGAGAAATTCAACTAAAGAAGAGGAAGCTATGAAAGGAGAAGAAGAATTTTTGAGTAGAGAACTTTATTATAGAAGAAGACTCTTGTGAATTTTCTTGATTTTTGGTTACTTACAGATGACAAGGACCACCCCTATTTATATTTGGCCAAGGATGATTCTAGTTACTACAAGATCTAGACTATTTTATCATCTTCTATAAATATCCCCCCTAAGTATCTAGACTCTTCCTAAGGACTAATATCAAAGATACTACACTATAACTTTCTAGATGTTTCTCAAGATGATTGTCCAAGATACTACACTAGACTATTCTAGAAACTTTACTATAAAAATCTATGATATTCCAAAAAAATCAAATTTAACTTTTTCATACTCCCCCTTAAAGTATTTTTTTGAAAACTAACCCGAGCTTGTCGCGGAAGAACTCAATTGAAGTTTTGATTTGAGCTTTGATGAATATCTCGATAGTTTTTCCCCGATTGCTCTTACATTTTCAAATGATGAAAATTTTCTGTCATTGATTGGTCCTACAAAGAAAAAAATATATATATTGATAAAAATTTTATCTCGATAGAGGACTGACTTGACAATAGTCCTCTTTGACCTTTGCAAATCACGTGAATCATCTTTATGTTGAGTTTCATGATCTTGAGTTTCTAGGCTCCCCATTTCTCTTAATTCCTCGATAACTATATATGAAAACACCAGTATCAACTTTCTCATCTATGTTGGTGATGATTTGACCATCAATTTTCTGTTAAGACTTAGATCCACCATCAGATTCTTTTTTTCAGTTCCTCGATAGACTGTTTTGCATCTTTAGAGCTTTCGAAAATCATACCCTCTGTCTCTCTATCTGAAATTAAGTCTTGATGGTCAACTTCTTCATCCATTTGATATTTTGCTTCTTAATCTGCTTTTAGTATTTGCTCTAAGCCAATTATTGTTTTTGATATGGCAGATGATTGACAAGAGACTTCGACTTCTTTAGCATCTTTCTCAATGTTTTCTCTCGAATGGTCACCATAACATATATAGTTTCAGACACTTTCTCCTCAGGTTCTACTTTAATATCCTCCATGTCTAGATTTATATTACCAGTTTCAAGATTTGCTTCTTTGATTTCCTCGATAGCAGCTACCACGTTACCGGTCTGCACGTCATCAGAATCTTCTTGCTTTTTATTGATGACAAAATGCCATTTTTCACGTGATGAATTGTATTATCTAATCCTGAATCCTTAATCCAGTCTCGTTCAAAATTGATGGAAGTTATGGAATTTACTACTCGACTCTTAGCTATAAAACACCTTCCTCAGTCTTTTTCTTCTACAACTTCATCAGTTTAAGTCATATTGCTCTTCCTGGCTCGACAATATCTTTTTATATGTCCTAATTTTGCCGCACTGATAAATTTTTAGAAGCTTCTTACCATAATTGTTAGAAGACTCTTCATTCTTTCCTGGTGCACTTGAACCATTTGAAGATCGAGAGTACGACCTATCTTTTGTGTTTCCTTTAAAGTTCCTCTTGTTGGCTACAAGAGCATCTCCTTCCCCTTCTTTCATCAATACCCCAATCATTTGTTTGGCTAGTAGCTCCTATAATGATAAGAAATTCTAAAACTCCTCCAAGGATAGTTGTTGGGACCATTCTTGAATTGATGTAACAAAAGGAATATATTCTGACTTCAAATTACGAATGATAATTTTTCTCATTCGTGCATTAGAGATAGCCTCATGCGGATTTAATAAAGAGAACTCAAAACAAAAATTCTTAATCTTCAAAAAATACTCGAGAATAGAAAGATTACCTTGAATGGTGTTAACCAATTCATTCTCCAATATCTGTAGCTGAGTTTCATTCTTCTTGTTGAACAACTGATCCAGGGTCCTCCATATTCATGGGATGATTACACCTTAAAATATGATCAAATAAATTAGAGGAGATGGACCTCTTTAGGATGAATTCGGACTTCATATTAATCTGCTTCTACTTTTTGTATGCGATGCTATTTTTCAGTCCATCAACAGGAGAACTTGTGTTACTTTCATTAACAACATCCCCCAAATCCTCGCCCACAAGGCATGATTCTATATCTTGTAATTGGACTGGTTCAACAACTCCATTCCCCTACCATTAGCACGACCACTGAAATCCATGCAGAGAAATCAATTGAATCTATCATTGACCCGATCTTGAAATAAAATCCACAAATCAATATATGACTATGGCTTTGATACCATGTAGAAAATAGCAGAATAAAATATAAATCGGGAGCCCTTCTGCTAGCCCAAGATCGTTAATTATAATCGAAAGATTCAACTAAAGAAGAGGAAGCTTTGAAAGGAGAAGGAGAATTTTGAGTAGAGAACTTTATTATAGAAGAAGACTCACTTGAATTATCTTGATTTTTGGTTACTTACAAATGACAAGGGCCACCCCTATTTATATTTGGCTAGGGTGATTCTAGATCCTATAAAATCTAGACTATTTTATCATCTTCTACAAATATCTCCCTTAAGTTACTATAACTTTCTAAATTATCCGGATATTTCTCAAGATGATTGTCCAAGATGCTACACTAGACTATTCTAGAAACTTTAGCATAAAAATTTATGATATTCCAAAAAAATTAACTTTTACTTTTTCACAGTAATAAGCAGTTAAACTATTTGGTAAAACACCGTTGACAAGCAATTTTTTTTAAAATTAAAATGATTAATACACCCTAAAATTTATTTGTATAAAAATTACAAATTTAAAAATATATGTGTCTATACTATATTAAAATTATAAAGACCTTTAGAAATGTTAATTGAATTTTTTGTCCTTTATTAAAAAATTTTACAACAAACAAAATTGTCATCAGCTATTTTTCTAGGACTTTAAAATTAACTAAAGTTATAACTATTAAATCTTTACTTATTTGTAAAAGACAAAAACTCTTAATATTTAGTATTTTAAAATTGATTAAAATTTTATTTCTTAAATATTTTCGTATTTAAATTATATTAAAATTTTTAATATTTAATACTATAAAATTAGTCTTATTACTTTTTAAATTGAATACGTGGACTACCATTTTGGTTCATCAGCGATGCTTTTACTTGTCATGATCTAAACATGAGTTTCCTCACCCCTATTGCTTAATAGTCATTTAACATTTTAATAGCCTACTTCTTCCAAGGGGAGTTTAGTTATCAAATAATTTGTTTGCATTTTTTTGCTGAACCTTTCTTTTTTTTTTTTTTTTGAAAAGAGTTAAAATAATTTCTACCATATAAAAAATGATTCATAAATACTCTTCATTTATTTATTGGTCTAAAAATATTTGACTACGAATATCCCAAACTAACATCTTAAACTTGACAGTTTATTCCAGTTTAGAAAAGTCACATGATTTATTATGATTGACCACAAATATTATTTAATAAAATTAAACCAACTCATTTTTAAACCCAACCCATTAACCCATTTTCACTTTAAAAAATGCATGAAAATTCTCCATCAAATAAGTGAATTCACCAAGGTGATGAGTTTATTGGTTAAAATCCAAGTTCCTAAAATTTATAAAATTAAAATCCTACATTCACCTTTGTATATGCAAATGTTTATAGAAAAAAGAGAAATATATATATATATATATATATATATATATATATATATATATATGTGTGTGTGTGTGTGTGTGTGTGTGTGTGTGTGTGTGTGTGATGCAGTTTTTGAAAAAAAAAATTGAATGCGCCTATTCCAACTTTATATGTGTATATAGCACTAATAAATAGTTTTTTTTAAAAGAATATTTATTTCTAATTAATTTACAACTAAAAGTCACAAAATAGTAGCTGAATGCAGCTGCTTTTTCCGGATATAAAATTTTGAAAACAAAAGTTCTAATAATATAAGTATTAATTTAGGAGGAGATAAAAAGTTAAATTAGCATTTAGAAATGAGAAAAAACGAGAGAATTTTATAGTTTATTTTTCATGAAAAAAAGAGAGAACTTACTCGTGAACTCAAATAAGGTGATGGCTTCACAAAATAGACGCACGAATACATCAAATAAGTGAAAAAGGGTTGGCAGATTTAGGTTTAAAAATGGGGGAATTTAATTTTTATTAAATAATATTAATGACCAATCATAATAAGTCATGTGGGTTTTCTAAATGAACAAAATTATCAAGTTTAGGGTGTTAGTTTGAGGGGTTATTTTGGAGTATTCTTGAGCCAAAAAAATAGGTTAGGGGTAATTTTAGACCAATAGATGGATGAAAGATATTTTTGAGCAATTTTTCATATGTTTGGGGTATTTTTGACCCTTCTTTTTTAATTCACTTTAGAATAGGATATTTTATATTAATTAATATTATTTAGAATTTAAAAAACTAAATGTGACAAATAGATTTAAAATACCGCGGAATTGATGAAAATTAATGTTCGTGTATAATGTCTTCTCTATATTTAGGTTGAAAATTAATTTTAGGCTTAGAAATTTTTTAGAATTTTTTCTCAACAATATACTGATGTTGAATTTTATTAATTTAGGATTGTTGGCCTGTGTTTAGTACTTGTAATTATTATAATTGTTATACTGACTCAAGTTATATATATATATATATTATTTAAGAATAGTTATTGACATATTTCTCTAATATTTAGAAGTAGTCATTTAATTGTTTTCTTAATATTTAGAAATAATCATATAATTTAATTTTTTTCAATATTTAGGACTTTAGTTTTTTAATTTCTTTCCATTCTAGAATTTCTACACTTGGTAAAATCTTGTTCTAACAAGTTTTATATATCAAAAAATATACTTACAAATAAAAACAAAAGAAGCAAGTATTAATAATAAACTTGCACTTAGTTATAAAACATAAAATATACTTTCCTAGAAATTAGAAGAATTTGAGATTATTTTTCCCATCTATATTTTCACTCAAACAAGTATTAAATTTTTTTTCTTGAATGATGGATTTAGCAATAAATTATCAAAAAAAATTATTTTAGTGATGAAATTTGTAATTAAGTTTAACTTTTTTTTGTAAATAATATTTATCAACAAATGAGATACACGCTTTTATCACGCGCAAAGCCGTACACTAAACTAGGATCAAGAATAATGAGTGACAAAAATGGAATGAAGAGGGAGTTGTGAGTTCTATTTTGAGAGGGGTATATTGAGAATTGAAAAAAAAAATTAAGACTAAAATAGTAAAGTATTTGGTTAGACTAAAAGCGCGTATATGCAAAAGCATCACAAGTTACGTAAGTAATTTATGAATTTTATTAAATTGTAATTAATATTTTGAATATTCACCAAAAAAATAGATAAATTTTCTAGAAAAAGATTATAAGCTAGATTTGATATTTAAGTGAAGATCCCATTAGTCGAAGACTATAGTTTACCCTAAGGTTAGCTTCAAGCAAATTTTCAATCATAAAAGAGGTGCTTTTTTTTTTATCTCAAATTAATTGTTATGTTTTTTTGTTTTCGAAAGTTAAATTATGTGAATTTTGAATAATATTTTAAAATATATTTTTTTATTAAATTAATATGAAAAAAATTATAACTTATAAATTTTTCATATAGTAAATTTTAGATATTTAAATTTAATTATAAATATTAAATTAATTTTATTTAATTTAATTTTAAAAAATTAATCAAATTAACTCTGAATTGATTTGAGTCATTCGCTTTGATTTAATAACAACTAGATGAAGTTTCTATCAACTATTTAAAAGAATAAAGAAGATAATTTAGTATTAGTGGAAGAAGCTTATAATAAAGATTTAATACCTCCAAACTAGGCATTGTTTGAAAAAATTCAGACATGAAGACAATATTAATTTTGCGACTCCTTACGTAAGTTATCGGCAACCTGTCAAAGATATAGGGCTGCTCTACACTTTTCAAACTTTTCTAAAACATGGTGGCTTTTAAAGTCTTTTTTGTTTACCCATTTGGATGGCGACATTATAATATTGACCAATTAAATGAAATAAAAAAAAAATAATAGAGAATTCGTTGATAAATTACCTGTATCCAAAATATCTATTCTTATTATAACACTTTTTTAACTGTATCGCACTATGTATATATATATATACACACACGCACGCGCGCGTACGTATCTTAAAGAATTATCATATATTTTAAAAAAATTATTTAGATCTATTTGTTGGATTGAGTCACTTTAATTTGATCAGCATGGCCCTAAGGCCTTTGAGTGTTGGGGCGTGATCCGATTCAAGTCCTGATTGCTATATATTATTATCATTTTCGTTTTTAGATGACAAATAAAAAATATATAAAAGACGTAGGTGATATGTTTTGAACTGAAAGTATAAAATATGCATAGTGGTGTCCAGACCATCAGTACAAGGAGTAAGCTTCATCCAATATTGTCATTTTGATTCATATCTATATGGTAGGAGTCCTATGGGTGTTTAATAAAATTTTTAGATGAGGCGGTTTGCACGATATTGCTTCGACTAACGTGCATCTACCTTAGTGATGCATCAATTATCTTCGAATCCTGAGTCTACCTCTGCCGCATGCAATAAAAATTTAATACTATCTTATTTCTTGTTTTTTTACTAATCCTTGGATAAGTCATATCAATATTATATTAGTATTTAGAACAGGAATAAGTTATCCCTGTTAGAGGTGAAATAATGGTTTCGGGATTAGTTATTCCAGAGTAAAATGATAAAAATATGCCTGAGGTCCCTCAAGCTCCTTTTCTACTAAATAAGGTGGAGGGTATTTTCAAAAATAAATAAGTGATGCAATGCATATTATTTTTAATACAACAAATTAATTTTGAATAAAAAATAATCTCAAAATAACTAATCCGGATTCTATCATAACTTATCTTCAAACCAAACAAACCCTAAAAGTTTTCTTAATCTCCATCAATTCATCTCATTGCTTCAGAGTTTAACCTTCATATATTAAAAATGTAAGAAAAATTCTCTATTAGATCACCTAAAATATAGCTACGAATAATTTTCCTAAGAAATGAAAAAAAAAGAAGAGGATATTTGTTACATTACATTGAAATACACTAGGGGTTGTTTGATTATTGCTTATAATTGCCCGATATTAATAATATATGAGTTATTTATATAGAATTTAATTATTTATGCATTACTAATTTTTATATTAATTTTATTATTTTTTATTTTAAATAAAATAATATATGAATTAACTCATAACTTATATATCCCTTTTTATTTATTCAAAAAATTAAAATAATAACCAAACACTATACTTAATATGCTGAATTTTATACAAAACAATTAAAATTTCAAATATAATATTAGCGCGCTCTCTCTCTCTAGAAGTTTAGAGTACGTGCTTTTCCGTGTGCATTTTGTTAATTAGTAAAAAATTTATTTGAAAAATAGTAATTGATTTTGTTAAGTGAACTACTATTTGAAGTAAATTTTGAATTTTGTTTAGTGTATCATAACTCCTAATACTTATTAAGTATTATAACTCCTAGTTATATATTTATCCTGACCAATATGTTAATCATAGTTATCTAGACCAATATAATTAGTAAATATCAACTCTTTCAACTTTAATAATATTTTTTAAAAAAATTAATTAAATATTATTTTAAAGATTAGCAGCTTGAGCTAGTGTAGCAATTACTATTGTCTTCTTCAAAACCACAACATGAAACAAAAAAAATAGATTTTAAGATAAAGAAACGTAAAAACATATTAAGTTAGAGATTGAATCAAAGTTACGATAAAGTTGACGAAGAAGACTTTGAAATAAAATTTTGATGAAGGAGACTCTCAGACAAAGTTGAGACAAAGTCAATGAATAATGTTCTGCACTTAATTCTATAACTAATGAAGTCTACACTTAAAATATGAAAGGAAAATTAAATTAAATTAACCTACTTAAAATTTGCAGCAGTAAACTCAACCATTATATCCGTGTGAAAATTTTCACACAAGTTCTACAAGGATTCTGCACTTAAAATATGAAAAAAAATTAAATTACATTAATCTAATAAAATTAAATAATAATTTTAATCAGAAGATTGTGTTGCATCTTCGAACAAAATAAAATTATTTGAAAAAGTAGCAGCTACGCAATAATTCGACTCAGTTGACAACCTGACAAGCTCACTTTACAAGCATACTTAACACGTCATCATATTAGCAACAATTAGTGTCCGAAGACCAATTAAGCAGGTTATCCCTCCACACATATACACATCATTATATATATAAAGTCTAACTCCTATAGTATTGTCATTGAATCCAACCTAAATCGCCTTGTTTACTGATAGAAAATTAGGATCAACACCGCTAATGCATCCGTTTATGATAATCCGATCGATGTAAACATGATATTACTTAGTCTTCGTCCTTTCTTATGAGACTCCGGATGCTCCTTGTCCTAAACCTCAGGAATCTAACTCCTGGAAGCTCCATTCATGCTAGGGCAGTTAAGGAGGGTTATATTGGGTGGTCCTATTTGAACTTGAAAAATTTTCGCTGAATCAGAATTAGATCTGATTGAAGGTAAGGACGGCGAAGCTGGAACATTTTCTAGAAAAAATCTTGTCTTGTTGTAAATATTTTTTCCACTTTTCAATATAATTATTGAAAAGTATAGCATGAACTTTTGTACCCTATAAAAAATTAAACTTTAATGGTTAAAAGCATATATAGATAAATGTAAATTATAATAAGAACAACTAAGAACTCAAACATATATATATTATATAATAAATATAGAATATAAAATAGAAAAGAATTATTACCTCTTCGTCTTTTGTAAAAATTGCCTACTATCTAAAAGGAAAAAAAATCTAAAATAAATTGTGCACAAGAGTTACAATTATAATAATATATTATTTTATAAATAAGTTAGTTTATGAGATGAGATGATTACTTTACTTGAATAGATGAAACTTATGGATGTATGAGCAGATGAAGAATGTCAGTTACAAATAACACAAATTTTAAATCACATAATATCAATATTAGACTCAACTAAAGGAGGCAACATAATATTAATATTAGACTTAACTAAAGGAGACAATCTAAATTAAATTATTTTGAATATAAGCAACTGAGTATAGCAATTATATTGTTTTCTTCAAATTCACAACGTGAAACAAAAAAGATAGATTGTTATGTTCTTAAAAAAAATCCACAACATGAAATAAAAATGATAGATTTTAAGATGAAGAAAACTTAAAAACATACAAAGTTGGAGATTGCATCAAAGTTATTATAGTTGATGAAGAAGACTTTGAGACAAAGTTATTGATTTATGAATAAAATTATGTAATTATAAATTCTTTTATAAAAGTGAAAGAATTCATAAATCAAAAAGAATTTAAAAGTAAAATATTAAGATAACAATATCATAAATAAAAAAAAAAAATTAAAATTAAAAGAGCGAGAATATTAGAACATCGCTATAAAAAAAACAAAACCTAATTTAATGCATAGGAAAAGCGAATTTTTTTAGGATGCATGTAGATATTTTTTTTTTGGGGGGGGAGGGGGGGGGGGGGAAACAAAAACAATTTAGGATGCATGTGAAAAGAAAAATTGAAATTCTTTTTATATGAGGAAAATAGTTAGAGAAAGCAGAAAATTTTTAGGCAAATTTTGGGAGAATTTACGGAAGATTTGTTTAGTATATTACATGTAAAATTTTGTTGGAAAATTTTTTATATAAGAAAAAATATATTGGAAAAAAAATAGAAGGCATGGAAATTTTATGGAACTTTTGGGTATGAAAGTTTTTTAACTTTATGTAAATTTTTAGTATAAAAATAGTAAAAAAAAAAATAGGCGTGGAAAATTTATGAAAATTTTTGGTATGCAATTTTTAGAAAATTTTGAAATAATGTATATATATATACACACACACTTTTAATATATAAATAACTTCCTTCCTAATCAGTGACCAAATAATTCTTAGGACCATTTGATTGGAAAATAAGTTATGCCGAAATAAATTATATCGAAATTAGTTATTTCAGAATTGTTATTCTATTCTCAATAAAGAATAAAAAATAATACTATAATCTTAAAATAATTAATCTCAAAATAAATTATTTTAAAATTTTATCCCAAATAAATATAAAATAAATTTATTTAAAAACTATTTACTTCTTATCCGTTTTTAGTAGTGTTAAAAGTTCTTACACTATCAATGTCTATAAATTATATTAAATTGAAACTTGCCAGGGCCAAGGTGGTTGTGTCATAATTTGGTAGTTACACATGAAAACAATTTGACTAAAACCTGAAAATCTCCAAAATTAATTAATTAATTAGTCTCAACACAGGAAAACTGTTTTTTTTCTATAAATAGAGCAAACATAGAAAATATCGAAATTCTAAAATAAATTTTAAAAAAAAAACAGAAAGAAAGAAACTTTAGTGCTGCCCAAATTAGACTCTCCAGTCCACATTCTACAACATTTCTAAGCTGATTATAAATAACTATTTTTTTTTTCTGTTCCAAAATCAAGAAACTACCTAACAAGTTCCCTACATTTGATAAATGAATTCATCAAAAAATCAAATATTGTACTCTCACGTTGAAAATTTGAATAAACAATTAGCCACCTTCATTGGTCAAAAATCTAGCCCACTCGTTAACTAGTATAAATTTGGCATATCATTAAGAGAATAAACCACACAACTCAACTATACCAACACACTATAATTCTATTTTCCTTTGAGGGTTCGTCACGGTTCATTAATTGTTGTGTTACGTACGATAGGATTGCCTATTGTCACTAGTTTTTAGTGCTTGTAATTTCAAATAATGGCGAGGTTTGTGGAGTTCCTTTTGCTTCTTCTTTTGGTTACTTGGCTTAATTTTTTGGCTTCCGAAGGACGTCCTCTTAATATCTTGAAGATTCATGATTCTGGCTCCGACAAAAAGGGAGGTTTTGATTGGTTAACTTTGGGTGCTATAAAGGATGGACCTAGTCCTGGTGTTGGCCATAAGTTTATAAACAGCCAAACACTTGGAGGAATTAAGGATTCAGGTCCAAGCCCTGGAGAAGGACATAAAGTTGTCACTGGCAATCATCAATAGTGACATGAATTAACCACTTGGGCAATCTTAAATTTTTATTAATATTGATTATTTATTCCATTCTTTGCATATTTTATGTTAGGTTAGCTATATGGATTTGGAACATAAGTTAAGTAGATATTTTAATTAAATTTATAGATTTAGATCATGGTTTGTTGCGTTTTGTCAAACTCATATATACTTTTCATGCTAGCTACGTTCCAACTTACCTGTAGGCTAATTATATCAAACTTTTTAATTTTAAAGATTCCTCAGCATACTTTTATATATCATTATATCTACTTTTAAATTTGGTCTTTTAGTGTCTTAATTTTCAATTCGTGAAACATGAATTTATTAATGAAAAGCTAATTTTATGATTGAATGATAAGTAAGACAAAAGTGCATATAGTAGTATTCTCATTAAGGAATTGGACTTTTGCCACATAATCAAATATATTTAAATCATTGAATAGGTGATGAAATCTGAAAACAAACAAACAGTTGAGGAAAACGTGTTGATATTAACAATAATAAATAAAGTTGTTGAGCTTAAAGAATTCCTTTAGATATAGTATAAGTTCCAGGGAGTTATAAAGTTTGGAATGGTTGTAATTATTAAAAATTACTATTTTTTCTTTAAAAAATTTTATCAAAAAATATTTAAGTGATTATTCTCATTAATATTTTAATTGAATTGATGATAAAAGAAAAAATTATAGTGTTTTCACATGAAAAATTATAAAGCTTTCCAACTATTTCAGTGAGAATCTGTTTCTTAGGATGCGTTTTCACAGTGAACTGATTCGGTGAGAAAATCATATTTTATAACACAAATTTTTTATTGATTTGCAGTAAAAGAAAATCTCTATTTTTAATAGTGTATATTTTGCTTTTGAAAATTTAATGCTCAATCAGATAACGCAAAATATATAATATGAAATGAAAGAAAATAACAATGATGAATTTTCGAAGAATATAAAAGAAAAAAGTCCATATAGAAAACTAATTTAGATAATGTTTGGTGGAAGCTTGAACCAGAAGTATTGCAGTCTAAGTTGAAAAATAGCATTTCAAATACTTTACTTGAAAAACAAAGTTCAAAATTTTACGGAGTGAAAACTATTATAGGACTTGAAATACACCTGAATAGAACGAGATATTGGACCAAAATAACAACTAAACATCAAACATCAATTATTATATCAAATATTTAATTTAATATGTATAGGGTCTTTGACCCATTCTGAATAGGGTTTTGTGGGTTGAAATTTGGAAAAATGAAACTCAATTTTTATATAAAGATTGATGTTTGTTCATCAAAATTTTAAATTAATTTGGAGTTGTATTTCAAATTTGAAAATAATTTAAAATATAACTTATTTTTCAACTCACTTTTTATTTTTAAAATATTATTTAAATATATTCAAGCACGAATATTGTTCTAAATATTCTTTATGAAAAATATAACCAAATATAACTTTATCTTCAATTTTAATTTCGAACTATAAACTCTAAAAAAGTGAAAAATATTTAAAATTAATCACCATACACTTGCTAAAAGTATGACAACATGAGTGCAATGTGTCCTATTGGAATGTATAATTTTGAAAAATCTAAAAAGCTCATCTTGTTTATCAATGAAATCAGTATAATTAAATTTATAACGAGGTCAAGGACACGCAGTACGAGTTAAATCACATATTCGAGTTTAACAAGATAAATAATAGCGATTAAAATTATTAATAAACGAAATATATGTATGACAAGCTTAATATAGCACATAAGGATTATTTGATGATATCCTAATTAAGTTTTGGTGGTCTCCAAGACCTCAACTATCCGAAGTCTACACTGTCAACAAGCTACCGGTAGCAAAGTGAACAACATAAAGCAGATGAGAGCAAGAAATAGTAGAGTGTATTCAACTGTCATCAAATAATTTTTACAAGTGAAGAGAGCACCAATTTAGAATTTTTTGTTATAGTATTGAGACCAATCAAATTACTCCAACTAGACCCTATAGTACACAGTGATAATCATGACATTCGTACTAGGACTATTACAAACACCAACCTTTAGTTTGTCGTTATTAGCAGATCCCTGTACGATCTTGCCTACAAGTTGTTGTCACTTTCATTGTGTCTCTGAGTACGAGCTGCTGAAATTGGACCCAGAGTCATTATCATGTTCTTGTTATTTCTTCATTGTTATGCTCAATTATCTTTCCCGATGCCTGAAGAGTGGTCCAAACTTGTCCACTGAGACTTCATTTGCTTCCTCCTCAATTGACTCGTCATGCCTTCATCCTTAATATCTTGGTGACACGTGACAACATATTCCTCTTGCCACATATTAAAATAATATTCTTCCTATATAGATGGTCCCTCCAATTTTTAGATGTTAATCTAGGAAGCATTCAAAAAATGGAATAGTCATCGAAGCCTCTTCTGGGAGGAAGTCTCCCTTAAATGTAAAAATATTTAAAACATCTCCTGACATCCGAAAGGACATCTTTCCTATCACATTAAATGTTATTCGCCATGTGTCACCAATTTGCTGCTTGAAATGGTTCCGTTCAACAAAATCATGATTACTTTTACTCCTATAAATACCTCGTTAATCTTCTCTTGCTCTTTTTTTTACGCTGATCAATCTTCAAGAGAACATCTTCAAGTCTTCATACCTTATTCACAATATCTTTAGATCTTCATGCCTCCTTCACAATATCATCAAATCTTCATCCCACCCAACTTCAAATTTTCATATTATCAGATCATGTCTTCTTTAGATGATCTTAACCAGTCTGGTGTATCCTTTCTGTTTGATGATGGACCGAGAAAAGGAAAAAAGTCATAAGTTCCTCCCCCTGAACTTATAGTAGATATATTAGTTTCTAAGCTTGGAACTTTTAAAATTAACTCAAAGCCCAAGTAGCTTTTTCTAGTTAGACCGATGACTGGGATAGACTGGCTAGTGACTATGTCTCTTCCATCACTGAGACTACCTCTCTATTTCCAAATTCTTCGAGAGCATAATTTTTCATAAATTGGACCAATCTTACGTATAAACCTACCCTTTCACATCAGGGTTCAGTCATCCGGCCATAGATACGATTATTCTCCAGCTTTATCAAACTTATCAAATTTGTTTGGCTCAGGTTGGTCCCTTCGTATGAAGGGTCGTGTCGTGTCTCTGATATCTAATAGACGATGCCGATCAACTCTTTACTCTTGATCACCTCATTCTTCTTTACTCTCTCTGTTTCTTTTGCCAGGGGGAGGGGAGGAAGGGGATACTGAACCTTACCCACTTAGGAAAGAACGCCATGGTATCCATCCTTTAATGATGACTAAGATCAAGGTTGAATGGAGAGACTAGTAGTAGTGTCTATGGAAGCATTGTTCTGGGAATTTTGATTCTGAAAGCATGAAATCTAACTTGTAAGTATTCTCCTCTGAAGAGAGGTTTCTTTTTTTTTTTTAAAACTTTCTTCTTCTAACTCCTCTTGACTTTAACTATAAGTCTATTATGTAGCTCCTAATTGGACATCTTTGGTGGAAAACCTAATTAAGAAGTGGGTTCAGGTATCCTAAACATATCGGATTCCATGGGAGAACGTGAAAATCCATCTCCGGCACCAAAGGAAGAAAATCAAGTACATAACTATGGTAATTACCTTTCACTTTTGACATTTTCTTTATCGAGTATCTATATCTCATATTAACAATCCTTTTGTGGTCGCAGGTCTCCCGAAAAGTTCTTATAGGGGTGTAGGTGTCTTCTACAGAGTCATATGCTACTGTACTTCGTGCCCTTAAGGGAATACAGAGCCAAGCACCACTACCGTTTGGGTGGCTTCAGCTTTAGGTTATTCTTCCCCAAAGAGACAAAAACTCGATCACCCTCTGCTTACTGATAAGAGCACAGAGTCGTCGTCTCTTGCTTCTATAACAGAAGGAGACATTCGGGTATTCACAAACTCAAATAAAGAAAGGACTGGTGGAGAGTCACCTCAGCTTCAAAGAAAATGGTCAACTTTTCACCTCAGGTTTTAGGGGAGGCTGACTGCTTGTTCGTGGAGGCCGACTTAGTAGAGATGGTTGACTCCTGCATATACCATATGATCCTATCATTATCGGTACTTTTATCTAGAAACCTGAAGTTAATCCTACTTCAATAGGCTTTTCAAAGGTTTCTATTTTCTCTGCAGTAGCTCGAGCCTAAACTTCGGGATAAGAATTCAGTCATTCCTCTAAGTCCCCGTCTTATAAATTAAGACTGATTGATGTATTTCGACTCTGGTGAATAGTTAAAAAAAATAAGTTTTCATTAACGTCTATGAGGAGAAAAATATGCTTTTCCGGCCAGTTGTAATAGACAATTACCTCCATCCCTTGATCAGAGTCAAGGACCAATAGAAAACAGATAAGGTCTCCCCTTCCTGCCTCTTGAACAAAGCGACTCAAGCATGTGACAAGGTAAATATTCTTTCCAAATTCCTTCATACATTAATTACATTTATATGTAGGTCTACTGCTAAAAAATATATTCTTTGTTAAACCTAGGATAATGTGCTAATTTCTAAGGCTCTATAGTAAATCAAGAGGAGAAATCAATTTGCTGCTAAACATGAAGAAATAAGGTAGAGGATGGTTGAATATAAAGCCAAATCTGACGAGATGGAAGCCAAATCATTATTAGCACATCCCTTATACAATATCGCCTACATGTTGCTATCACTTTCATCCTGTCTCCGAGTCTGAACTGCTGAAATCAGACCTAGAATCACGATCCTGTTCTTGTTATTTCTTCACCGTATTGTCAGTTATCTTTTTCTAGTATCCACAGAGTAGTTCTGAACTTATTCACCGAAACCTCATTTATTTTTTCTTCAATTGACTCGTCATGTCTACATCCTCAATATT
Source organism: Datura wrightii (assembly GCA_035772735.1). Taxonomy (NCBI): domain Eukaryota; kingdom Viridiplantae; phylum Streptophyta; class Magnoliopsida; order Solanales; family Solanaceae; genus Datura; species Datura wrightii. Next base: position 118,917,650 of record JASDFA010000020.1, on the reverse strand, counting down.
TTAGTAACATATGATAACATATAGCTTTTTTCACATATTTGAAATAATATTTCACCTATACAAAAGTAAACTATTTTCATTCATTCCTTCCTTTCTTCCTTCCCTTTTTTTTTTCCGATACCCAAAAATAGGGGTGGACGTTCGGTTTTTTTAAAGTTTGGTTTGGTTCTTCGATTTTCGATTTTGAAAAAATGTGCACCTTACACCGAACCAAACTAATTCGATTTTGTTTGATTTTTTCAACTTCGGTTCGATTTAGTTCGGTGTTTCTAAAACGATTTTTTGGTGCAAGTAAGAAATAAAATGAGAACAAAATTGTCAAAATGTTTGATATGAAACAAATGCGTTCAACAATGTTATTTCGTATAACTTCTATAATAATTAATAACATAGCACATTATATTAAACATTATCAATAAAATATAATTGGAAGTAGCTACTAGGCTACTAACACCTACTAGATTTTCTTAATACCTAATATTTTCTTGATCTTTCACAAGAAATGACACTCGGGAGTGAGATTTGGGCATTTAGCCTTAGATTAAAATGTTATGTTGGTTTGGTTAAATTTGAAATATCAAAGGCCCAAATTGGTTGGGTTTTAAAAAAATAATTTGACCATATAAATTAAATATAAATATTATTTAAAAATATATTTAATAAAAGAGCAATTTTCATAAATAGCACTACATAGTAAAATAATATACAAAATAACATATTTTATCTTAATTACATAAAATAATATTTTTTATTTTTTTCTAATACAAATTAATGAAAATCTTGAGTGTTGTATCGAAAATTCAAACCCTTAATTTCCTCTTATAATGGCTCTATTTAATATCTAATTAACTAAAATTGCATATTTAATGGGAGAAAATCTCTCTTCATTTTGATCTCGATTATTATTTTTTACCATATTTTGAAAAGTTTAAACAATTAATCCATATCTGAAAAAATTATCATCTTCAAAAAATCTACGATTTTGGGGAGATTTCTTTTAGGTGTATCGTCGTTGTGGGTTTGGTGAATTTTTTTTTTGGGTGTATCATTGTTCCTATTGTTTGAAAAATATGTCCTTGTTTATGCATGTTTCAACAATATACAAACATGTCACTGTGTATCATTTTTTGTATTGTAAAAATTAAATTGATACTTATGTTTATATCAAACAATATTGAAAGATATCTTACTGGGTATGCTTCATATATATATATCACAAGTATCATAATAAACATCAATAGCCATTTTTAAAATTGATACAGACAATATTATTATAATGTATTCAATGTATATATGTATCAGAAATAAATTAAATCAGTTCTTTATATACCAGTCTATTATCGATTGATACATTTTAGTATTATATCATTAATATGAAAATAATATTGTTCAAGTAGTTGGTTGAATCCACAAAAAAGAAAGGAGAAAAGACTGATATATTGTATCATTAACTCTCAATTCCCAAATCTATCTCTCCCTGATAAATCTCAGAGAGAATAAAAATCTTTATGATCAATGGTTTTACAGCGATATCCTTTTAATTGAAGAAGACACAACCAGCATTTCAACCAAGCTTCGTGTGGCTTCTATTTTTTTTGTCCACTCACAAAGAAAGTTGTCAGAAAATTAGTAAAAGGAAGCCAAGAGAAGGATCATAATGGTGGTGTGAGTGGCGTCGTCGGGGAACTGACGGTGTGAGCGGCGGCATCGGGAAAACAAAAATGTCTACACAACCTAATCGGATGAGTGTGTGGTATGTGTGTGTGTGTGTGTGTGTGTGTGTGTGTGTGTGAGAGAGAGAGAGAGAGAGAGAGAGAGAGAGAGAGATTTCGATTAATCCATATTACATCAAAAACTTTAAAAAATATTTCGTGGGGATTTTCTTTTAGGGAAAGGGTAAAAAATACTCCTTTACTTCTGTATATAAGCTAATTTTGCCCCTACTTATACTATAGGACCAAATATACCCTCGCTGTTAACAAAGTAAACAAAATTGCCCCTCAATCGGATGGAATCCCTTAAATTGACTTAAAATATCCAATTTCAATTAAATTACCCATTTTTTCTTTAAACCCAAATTTAACTTATTAAACTAAATAAACTCAAATCAAATTAAACCTTAAAAGAATGAGTGATATCATCTTGCAATTTGAGTGATATAAATGGAGGAAACCAAAAAAAAAACAATTACTCAGACATGTTCAAAAGATCATCTTTGCATAATGTAATAAACCATTTACAAAATGATCAAATAGAAAATCCATCCTTTTTTCATTCACCTCCCTGTCTTTTAGAGCATTATTTTACATTTTACAACAAGCCAAGGAGATTTAGGATTTCTCCATAAATAAATTAAACATTAAGCAACAAGATTTCTTGTCAATTTTCCTTGAATCAGTTCCCATTTATGCTTGATCATTGCAGCCTACATCAAGGCCAAGAAGATGAGCCAACCCAACGCGTTAATCAACAAAACCCCTGCAAAAAATAATAGTACTTGTAGCACATCAGAATTATATGCAGCCAAAAAGGTGCAAAAATGTTAAAAATGGATCGTGTTCGGGTTTAAAGGAAAAAAATGATAATTTAATTAAAATTGGGTATTTTAAATCAATTTGGGGGATTCTATCTGATTAATGGATAACTTTATTTACTTTGTTAACGGAGGGGGTATATTTGACCTTATAGTATAACTAGAAGCAAAATTAGCTAATATACGGAAGTAGAGGAGTATGTTTGACCCTTTTCCTTTTCTTTCTCTTTGATAGAAATAATCAGAGAAAATCTTGGTTGAAAATTTAAAAGAGAAAAACTAGGACAGTTAATTTTGGATAGTTACAGTGAGAGAAAAAAGAGAATTAATTGGAGAGAAAATGAAGTAAGTTGGAAAGAAAATATAAAAAATCTAATATAAAAGTAATTTACTACTTTCTGTAATTATTTTACTATTTTTTAATAAATTACTAATTATTATAAATAAGTAAATAAATTTATTTAATTATATAATTTTTTTATTAAAATATTAATTTTTCGATACACTAAAGAACTACCACTGTTATACGAACACCAAACTAAATAATCAAACTTTTCAAAAAAATTAAACACTGAAGCAAAAGATTGAAGAACCGAATTAATTTATTTTAATTTAATTTTTTGATTCTTCAGTTTTTACGCCTCCCCCTGCCCAAAAGTCCTTGCAGCTACGCAAATTCTTTTCTTTATCACAATATTCATGAACGTGTTTAAGCACAGCTCGAACAACAGGACCACGTGTCATCTTTCGAGCAACAGTCCCTAACTCTAAATTAAGAAATGTCGGTGACCCCTGAACTTCCATTTTCATCCATTTCAGTCCCCAGAAAATTCCTACACCTAAAATCCCAGTCACTCTTCGTAATACGATCCTCATCCTCGCCGTCAATGGACACTCCACAACCGAAAAAGGTGGCAGTCTGCGGCGGCGGAGTCATCGGAGTTTGCACCGCCTACTTCCTATCCAAAAAGGGCGCAGCCGTAACTCTAATCGAGCAATCCTCCGTCGCCTGCGCCGCCTCCGGCAAGGCCGGAGGTTTCCTAGCCCTAGACTGGTGTGACGGCGGTCCAGTCGCGTCTCTCGCACGCGCCAGCTTCAATCTTCACCGCTCACTCGCTCAAGAGCTTGATGGACCACAATCGTACGGCTATCGTCCACTCACTACCCTAAGTGTCTCTGTCGACGAATCATCATCATCGTCTTCTTCCTCCTCGAACAGAACTGGGCCGCTTCCGTCTTGGGTCGATGGCACAGCTAAAAGCCCACGAACCATTGGGTCAACTAACAGCACGGCCCAAGTCCATCCACAGCTATTTACTAAAACCCTACTGTCCAAAGCAATGGAGGATTATGGGGTTGAGCTGGTGATTGGTAAAGCTGAGAGAGTCCAAATGGCGGAGGGGAAAACCAGAGGAGTGGTACTGGAAGATGGGCGAGAGATTGCTGCTGATGGTGTTGTGTTGGCACTTGGGCCTTGGACTAAGAGATTCTCTCTTTTGGGCTCGCTTTTCAGGGTTTATGGAATTAAAGCCCATAGTATTGTACTGGAACCGAAAGAGCGAGATAGGATCACGCCACATGCACTCTTTCTCACATATTATCCGGCCCAAGGTGGAAAGCCCATGGACCCGGAAGTTTATCCTCGTCCAACAGGTACATCAGTTTTTACAGTTGGTATAGAACATAGCATGATGTCGGATGTGTGTTATTAACAGTTAAGTATTAACACTACTTGCGGTCCGCACCCACAAAGCCTAAAACCCACTCCATCCCGCTTAGCATTGAGACCCGCCCCGCACCCGTGTATTATTTTTGCCACAACAAAGCAGTGATTAGTAGAAAAAGGTATTTTAAACTTCTCTTATCTGGTGATTAGAGACAATGTTAGGCTAGGTCCTTCATATGTTGTGCATAATTGTGCATACATCTCTCAGCTCTCAAAATAATTGTGCGCTTTTAGTTGTAGGCTCTGCTGCCAAATATATTTTATTGGGGCCAATGTTGGTCTCTTTTCTTCAACGGATCATTTGGTCCTTAAAATGTGCTCCCCGCAACCCCGAGGCTGATTTAAGATTTAAATTTTATGGGTTCAATCTTAGGGTTATTGGTACTGAATTCATTGTATTTTAAGAATTATGGGTGCAGCTCTACCATGTGTTGCAGTTTTAATGCATTTTTACGCATAAATTTATGCTTTTCATCAAAAGTACCGGGTTCACATGAACTTAGCGCCTTAACTCTACTCCCTCTCTTGCTCCCCCCACAACCTGCACGCGTGTATCCTGCGTTATATCAAGAAAAAGGGAAGGTTCATACTGCTGTGGCCAGAGGAAGCATATTTTCTTTATGGTCGATCTGCCATAAACAAACATGTACTTTGGCGATGGGCATGTCAGCTATGATTATGAAAATCTCTACTTTTAGGAAGGGTCATTGAAAAGTTATTTTAATTCGTGGGTTGTTATGATCGGCTTGTTGTATGCTTTTCAAAAAAAAAAAAAAAAATCGGTTGGTTTTTTGATCTTACACTTGAACAAAAAGCCATACGTTATAAAGCTGTAAGCTCTTTGCATGGTCATTTTATTCTTCTCTAGTTTTGTATTTAAAGGTTAAGCCAACACATACTATTGTTTGATGTGATAGTTCACGATGTACATGGGTGATGCATCCATTTTTTGCCTTCGTTTCCATGAATACAACAGGTCCTATAATATGTATCAACCTATAAATTTTTCACCATGTAGAAAGATGGGAGAATGTTCCATGCCAACTATTTGCTTAGTGCTGTTTTCAGTTAACTGTCCGATATTAAAATGAAAGTGTGTTTCTTTTTAAATTTTATTTCCAACATGAACGAAACAGATGTCTCGTTTTCATTTTTCCTTTTGTGTTATTATCAACCAAAACAAGGATTTTATTAAATTGCATGTCGAGTTATAATGTTAATTTTTTCATGTCCTCCAGGGGAAGTTTATATATGTGGAATGTCAGCTGAGGCAGAGGTTCCAGATGATCCAGGGCAGATAACTCCAATTCCAGATTCAATAAACGTGCTTAAGAGAGTGGCTGCTAGTGTGTCAAGCCATTTAGTGGAAGGAGAAGCGGTTGTGAAGGCTGAACAAGCGTGCATCCTACCTTGCAGTGAAGACGATGTGCCAATTATCGGAGAAGTTCCTGGTATAAAAGGCTGTTATGTGGCAACTGGACATAGCTGTTGGGGAATTCTCAATGGTCCTGCCACTGGTGCAGCTATGGCTGAACTCGTTCTGGACAGACATGCTAGCATCGTTGATCTTAGTCGATTTAACCCCACAAGATTTGCTAGTGTTCCGAAGAAGTAAGATGACTATATACATATCATCTAAAAGAGGAAAGATGGCTTCATATACTCACTGCTTGCAACAGGCAAAAGGGTCATTTGTTGAATGAACAACTTGTAGTTTTTTTTTCCCTCTCTTTTGGTTCTAAAACTACTGCTTAGATGTTAAGAGAAACATGAGATCACAATTACATTTTCATTATTGGCATGGTAAATATGGAATGTCTTGTCCAAGAACATAAGGTCTGTAGACAGAATTTTTTTCCGGACATCTGTGTGTGTCCGGACCAGCTTAAGTAGAATGTTACTCTGTCTGTTTCATTTTATATGATATATTTTTTTTAGTCAATTTATAGAATAATGGCACACTTTTCTATGGAAAAAACTGTTCATTTTATTCTTAATGACGTGCTCTTATAATGATCGAAATATCATTACATGTTCCAGATTACTACTTCTAAGGTATCTTATAACTTGTGTCTTTTTTCTTTTTTTTAAGCTCTATATTCATCCTGATCCAATCATTGTCATATAAAATGAAAGGGAGGGAGTGTTTTGTACTATGTTGTTCGGACGCTTTACAATTATTGTTGAATGTGTCGGATTCTTGAAAAGTTATGCATTTTTAAAGAATTTAATATGATACTGCAACATTTTTAGAAGGTTCAACCAACATAGATTTTGTCCAATGGTTTCTACAGTGGCCTGTAGATGTTTTTCACCAGACTGTTGTAATTTTATCGAATACGTTGGAAATTCTTGAGTGTCCTTTCTACAAATGTTGGGATTTTGTGTCTCTTGGTGATAAATATTTTTATGAAACTGATATGCTTATTATTCATTGGTTAGTCTTTTCACGTATTCCCTTAATGATTTATTGAATTAATTAATTGAGAGGACAGAAGAAGATGAGAGATATCGTTTCTTGAGTTTAATCAAAGCTTGGATGGTCTTCTCCTGCTATTTTTTATTTTTTATTTTTTAGGGAGAAATCGGGAGGGAATTATAAGGTAGAAAATTGAACTCTCGCTGATAAGGTGAAAAATTCAATTAGCTAATTAACTGAGCTATAAAAATCCTCAATACTATACTCCAAATATATTATGAATCAGTGTTTTAAAAGCGGAGGCGTGAGGCGAGATGTTTTACGCAGCGTAAAATGAGGCGTAAGTTTCATGTATCTTCAATTTTATAATGTTATTACTAAGAAAATAAGCAAATGCAATATTTTCTAAAATTTTGCAAATAAATTTAAGTAAATCATCAATAATACAGAAAAAATATTATAATTATTGCATTAGAAAGGTAACAAAAAAAAAAAATGGTCAACACAATCTTTAAAATAAAATCATCATCTACTTCATCATCGATCTCCACATCTGCAAGTCCTTCTCACTCTCAACTAATATTTGCACTGCTTATTGTTTATATATTTCAAAAAAGGAGAATGATAAATAGTGTAAGAGCAATATCAAAATATAGATAAAATTGTCTCACGAACATAGTAATATGGATTCTCTATCCCATCAATTTTAGGTATAATCATCTCAAAAAAATATTTATGATATCGTCATTAACTTTATTGACATATTTTAAAAGAAATTACTACAATACGAAAACATGATATCATAAAGTATATTTATTACACTAATAGTACAAAAAATTATTTATAAAAAATACTTTCAAAAATAAAAATCAAATTTAACATCCGGGGCATACACTTTTACACCTGAAACTTACATTCTAAATTTCGGGACTTATACTTTATAGATCTACGCCCAGAAGTGTTTTTGGTACTACTGGCGGATGTATCATGGGTTCAATTGAACCCATAAATTTTAAAGTGGCATATAAATTTATGTGTAAAATTTATCAAAATTATAATAAATAATAGACATGAACCCATAATTTTAAGAATACCATGGGTTCAATCCTAAAATCTTAAAACTTTGAATCCATAAATTTTAAATCCTGAATCCGCCTCTATTTGGTACGCCCTGCTCTCGAACTTCCTCCAAAAACGCATTTAAAAACACTGATACGAATAATAATTTCTGATGCTAGACGTGATAATGCAGTGCAAAGAACATAATGCGTGTGACCTAAATGATGAAGTGAGATGAAAACTATAATTAATAAGAATTTGAATTTTAACGTACACACGAAACATTATGGGTGATTACTTTCCCATTTGCTTAAGCTTCCTTATTTATTTTTTTTTATCGGCCTAAATGTCGATATGCATAGTTATACCATGGGTGTTAATAGAGACGGATTTAGCATTTAATCTTTGTGGGTTCAATCTCAAAATTTTAGTGTTGAACTTATTGTATTCTTAAAATTATGGATTCATATCTATTATTAATTTTAAATTTAATAATTTTTTATACATAAATTTATGCCGCACGTTGAAAGTTATGGGTTCAATTGAACCCACATTTTTGAAGCTACATACGCCTCTGGATGTTGATGGGACATAAAACATATATGGTAAAAATGATCGGGATTGAACTCATGCATACTGGATTCACAATTTACTGTCTTGATTTCCTTGGATATATCCCTCTGCTAAAACTAACGAGGACTGGACTGACGCAAAAAAAAGGGGTGGTTCAAAGTCTAAAGAGTCAAAACTCATTACTTCTGACAGGGGCTGGACCATATATATGTTATGAAGAGATTTAGAGAGATAGTAAGATTGGTGGACACAAATGTAAAGATATGACACCTGGGCCTAACTCAATCCCAAAAGCTAGCTCATGAGGGGAGGATTGCCCAAGTCCATATAAGCAAACTACCAGTTCATTCCACAACCAATGTGGGACTTTAACCCACTCTAACACTCCCCTTCACACCCAGGCCCGACTAGGGCGTGGACCGGGAGCCCAAACGGGAATGGACCTGGCTCTGATACCATATAAAGATATGATACCTGGGCCTAACTCAACCCCAAAAGCTAGCTCATGAGGGGAGGATTGCCCAAGTCTATATATGCAAACTACCAGTCCATTCCACAACCAATATGAGACTTTGGCATAAGACTACCTAAAACCCTAAGGCCCATTGACTACCAATTATATGGACTAACAATAATATGGGCTAACAATAATATGGACTAACATTCCCCCTCAAACTCATAATGTAACAGTAATAAGCATTGAGAGTTTGTCACACAAGAAACGAAACTGAGACACCGACTGAGCCTTCGTAAAAAGGTCAGCAATCTGCAAGGCCGATGGAACGAAAGGAAGCGATATGGTCCCGAGCTGGAGATGATGACGAGTGAAGTGACAATCAATCTTAATGTGCTTCGTCCGCTCATGAAAAACAGAGTTCTTTGCAATTTGCGTCGCACTCTTGTTATCACAATGTAGAGGAGTAGGCAGAAAAATGTGAAACCCCATATCTGCAAGAAGCCAGCGTAACCAAATAATCTCACATGTAGTCACTGCCATAGCACGATACTCAGCCTCCGTGGAAGATCTAGAGACAACATCTTGTTTCTTGCTCTTCCATGATATTAAAGAATCTCCAAGAAACACACAAAAACCAGTGGTGGATTTGCGATCATTGCGATCACCATCCCAATCAGCATCACTATAGGCTCGCAACTCGAGAGATGACGTCGAGGGAAACAAGAGGTTTTGAAACTGGGTGCCACGAAGATATCTCAAAATACGAAGTACAGCTCCCCAGTGAACTGAAGTAGGAGCAGTAACAAACTGGCTAACAACGTGAACTGCATGAGCTATATCCGGGCGAGTAACGGTAAGATACACCAAGCTACCTACAACAGTCCGATAAAGACTCGGATCTGTTAACAAAACACCATCACTAGGAGAGTACCGCGCATTGGTTTCAAGTGGAGTATCTGCAGTCCTGTTGTCAGAAAGGCGCGCCTGTTTAAATAAGTCAGATATATACTTAGTCTGAGAGAGAAGATATCCTTTCTTAGACTGAGCCACCTCAATACCCAAAAAATAACATAGCAGGCCCAAGTCCTTCATGGCAAACCGATGAGCCAAATCATACTTCAATGACTCAATACCATCATGATCATCACCAGTTATAACCATATCATCTACATATAAGGACAAAAGGATTCGCCCTGCACTCGTACTTCTAACAAACAACGCCGAATCATGGTTACTCGGGACAAAGCCAAGGGAAGTAATCACAGTGGAGAATTTCTCAAACCAAGCACGAGGGGCTTGCTTGAGACCATATAGAGCTTTTCGAAGCCGACAAACTTCACCCGACTGGTGATCAATACCCGGTGGAGGAGTCATATACACTTCCTCATGGAGATCACCATTCAGAAATGCATTCTTAACATCCATTTGAAATATCTTCCACTGTCGAACGGATGCAACGACAATCATAGTGCAAACAGTCGTCATCTTTGTCACCGGGGAAAAGGTCTCCTCATAGTCCATACCATATTTTTGTGAGTACCCTTTGCCACAAGTCTAGCCTTGTATCGCTCAACAGACCCATCAGACTTTGTTTTTATCTTATACACCCATCGACAGCCAATCGTATGTTTACCAGGTGGGAGGGTAACCAAATCCCATATGTGTATATGATAAAGAGCAGTGAGTTCCTCCGCCATAGCATTCTGCCAAAGAGGATCAGACACAGCCTCTCTATAGGACTCAGGTTCAGACAATTGATGTATGTTTGTAATAAAGGAAGCAAATGGGGGTGAGTAGGTAGAATAAGCAAAATCTAGTAGTTTGGTGGACTTACTCTGACGAGCAGACCTCCTCAGAGGTGGTAGATCTCCAGTCTCAAGATCAGACTTAGACACAGGCGGGGCTGAAGCATTGTCAGGCGGCACATCGGGTGGCACAGCTGAATCCGAAATTGGAGCCTCTGTGTCAATGCCAAATGGATCAATACACCAAAGATCTGACTTAGTAACTTCATGGGATTTAGCTGGAATTGAATAGAAAGGAATATGCTCCAAAAAGGTGACATGCCATGAAACATATAATTTCTGAGTGACAGGATCATAGCAACGATAACCTTTCTGTCCAACACCATACCCCAAAAACACACATATAGCTGATTTTGGCTCCAGCTTGTTTCGGTCAACATGAGGATGAAGAACAAAACAAGTACATTCAAAAACTCGTAATGCAGAGTAATCTGGCATATGACCATATAATTTCTGAAACAAAGACATCCCTGAAGTCAATGCAGTAGGAATACGATTGATCACATATACAGCAATTAGGACTGCTTCTCCCCAAAAATTACTAGGAACCTCTGCAGATAATAGTAAGGAGCGTGTTGTCTCAACAATATGACGGTGTTTCCTTTCGGCAACACCATTCTGCTCAGGAGTATCTATATAAGATGACTGGTGTATGGTATCATCAGAGGCAAGTAACTGAGTGAAATCACTAGAGGTATATTCACCCCCTAAGTCACACCTGAAACACTTTATCACAGCCGAATGTTGCGTTTTAACAAGAGCTCTAAAATTGCTGTAAATGCCAAAGAAGTCAGACCTGCACTTCATAAGATAAACCCAGGTATACAGAGTATAATCATCTATGAACGAAACATAATAGTTCGAACCACCCTTAGTGGATACTGGTGATGGTCCCTATACATCAGAATGAATAATGTCAAAAGGAGCAACTAAATAAGACATACTTTTATTAAAAGGTAAGGCAGAAAATTTTGCCAGTTTACAACCACTACAATCTGAAATATCAGAAGTGTTTAAATGACCCAAAGCACTAGTAGAGGCTAAAAAATGTAAACGTGACACTGATACATGTCCTAAGCGGGAATGCCAAAGATAAAAGACAAAGGACTCAAACGAAAAGAAGACAAATCAATGCTAGAGGCGGCAACAACAGACACTTTGAGACTCTCCAGGACATAGAGTTCTGATCACGGGCAAAAATAGCATGCCCGAGATACGCTTTATGACTTAAATTAGTCTTGTTTATCTAAGTTATTGTATACATTTTCATGTAATTTTATATGAAGTGAAGATATGTGCTAACCAACATGATTAGCCTTTGTTTTGTAGGTTTTGATGACTTTTGAGTAACTAATCCATGAGTTGGTGAAGTAGAGGCTTGGAAACGGAATTAACCCGCGAACGTCGGCAAAGAGGAGGCACAAAATAGCCCACCTGCGCGTCGGCAACGTGCCACGGCAGGCAGGCTGATCACAACAGCCCACCTGCACGTTGGCAACGTGCCACGACAGGCTGGCTGCGCGACATGGAGGTGTCAACGCACTGCCCAAGCAGCGTGACATGCTGCCAACGCGGTAGGGTGTTGCCGAGGCCAAATTTTGGGTGATTTCCAGAGAGCTTTCGTGTTGCCTCCGTGTCACGGAGGAAGTGCTCCGCGATACACTCCGTGACACGGAGCCATTCCACGACAGGCTAAATTAAGCACGTTCTCCATTTACTATAAATAGGACCCGTAGCTCCTAATTCCAGGGGGGTCACAATTTTATTCTGAAAAACTACCTAGGAGTGAAGGGAGAAGTGGGAGAACTCATCTAGGGTTTGTCAAATTCCCTTCTCATCTACCAAATTCATGTAAGTATATTAGTTTAGTAGTAGTTAGTTGTAGTTTTACGAACATGAATGGCAAGAACCCTTCCTCTAGGGTTGAAGCCATGAATTATGATTGTGAATTTATGATATTGTTTTGGAATTAAGTTATTGATTGTCGTTTTTGTCTTGCATTCTGGATTGTTGGTTGTTTTTATAATTGATCACCATGAAAGCATATTTGATAGCTTGAGTAATAGCTTGAGAAAGCATTACCTAGGTCAGGACATGAGAATGTGAGGAGCATGTTTGTATCTCGGGAGAGATTTTTGTGTCAGGATAGAAATATACCTAACACCGTGCTTGGTTGACACACGGGGGTTATGAAAGACCAACTTGGGATGTCACATCACCACTCGAAGAAGTAGTTGTGAGGCTAAGTTGAGTAAAATGGTTAGACGCACGAAAGTCCCTAATCGTTTCCCCGTAAACCACAACATAATTGATTGCCCGCGACTAGAAATTAAACTCCTCGCTCACAATGATGCAGTGAGGCTAGATTGCCGTGTTTAGAGGCTCGAAAGACCATAAACATGCAATTCTAATTATGTAAAATAACAATTGATAGTTTCATGCTTAACCCATTGCAAATCGTAGTATCGCATGATTAATTGGTTTTAACTCTATGTTGCTCCTAGAGTAATTTCAGAATATTTTGTTGACCCAAACTTAGACTTAATTAATCTCAATCGAAAATGTCTATAACCAACACTTGAGGTATTTAAGATCACACTAGAAATGGATAGTTAGAGGAATGGGTCCAGTCCCTTTGGGTTCGACAATCCGGTTCTTAAAAAGAGCCACTATATTACTTGCATGACCCGTACACTTGCGGATGCGCGAATCGGGCACGTCAAGTTCCCCCAGCCTACGGCTAATCCCAATCACCTTCTGAGTGTGTTGGTCCTGTACAACACAAACAGAATCAGAAAAGAATACCCAATGACCAGTCCTACACAACTGACTGACAGAAGCAAGATTAAAAGCAAGTTTAAGAATATAATGGACATCAGACAGAACAATGTGAGAAGTAGTAACAGAACCGACACCCTCGACTGGCATAGACGTAGCACTGGCAGAAATAACAGAGAGTGGTGAAATGGGTGACAAGGAACCAAACGATGACAGACAATGTGACATATGTTGGGTCGCACCAGAATCCAGAATCCACAAGGATGAGGGAATACCTGATGTACTAGAGGAAGCTGGGCCTGAGCTGGATGCTGACATGGCAGTAGGATTGGAGGCCAAAAACTGTCTGAACTGTTCGAACACCCGAGGATCCAACGCCGAAGGAGGAACAGTGCTAATGGACTCAACATCTACTGATGGTGCAACAGCAGTGAACTATGGAGGAAGTGGAGGAGTACCAAAGGAGTGTGGCTGTCCATTCTTCTGTTGCTGACCAGACTTAGCCTTGTTGAGTAACAACGGACACTAAGCCTTCCAATGATTTTTCTGCTTGCAAAATGCACACTCATCAAACGCAACTTTAGGAGATCATCACGATTGATTGGAAGTCTGAGAACGGTGTGGTCTAGATTGATCCGGTGAAGCAGCAAACACAGCAGGAGTGTAGGTGTTTTCGATCCTTTATCCAATTGAGACTTGATACAAGTCTCTTCTGCAATCAGTTCATGGACAACTGAATCAACTGTGGGGAGGGGAGATTGATGAAGGATTGTTCCACGTAGTCCTTCAAAATCAGAACGCAATGCCATCAAGAATTGAACCAAATGTTGTTCTTCCCTCCTAGCAATATACGGCGCAAAAACTTTCAATTCTGCAGATTCGGTAAGGGCCAATTGATCCCACAAATCAGACATATTAGTATAGAAATCTTGAATGCTCATAGAATTCTATTGAAGAGCACGAATATCGTATTCTAATTGGTACTGCTTCGCAAAATTAGACTGAGTGTACAGTCTCTCCAAGTGATCCCAGATTTCTTTTGCTGTGTCATATTTAGCCAATTGCATACCAATTGACTGAGTTACGGAGTTGTTAATCCAAGTGATAGCCTTGGAGTTAGCAGTTTCCCATAAATCCAACGACAATACAAAATCCGCAGCCTTCTCATCCTTAGGTTTGGATTTAACCCCAGTAACATAGCCCTACATATTCTTGCCACGAAGAAAATTCTTCATGACATAACTCCAATAAGCATAATTTTTGCCATCTAATTGAGTGTTAATGGATTGGAGAGAATCATCCTTTCCAGCCATATTGACAAAATCAAAGGGAATACAGCAAGATAAGCAACCCCAAAACTACGATAAGAACAAAATACCCTAGTCCAAATCAAACCAAACCAACAACGCCGTCCAAATCAAATCAAACCAAACCAACAACGCCGTCCAAATCAAACCAAACCAACAACAGCAGTAACAATAGATCTAAACGAATCTAGCGGAAGCAGCAAACCCAGGCAGGCTGCCCCCCGTACCCCCCAGCGAACTCACCGCGGAGTTCGATCCGCATACGTGGTAGTTGCTACAACTAGGGATGGTAGAGCTTCAATAATTGTCTATTTACAGTCAATTTAAGGATTTGACTTCTATGGATGATAGGATATTAGAGGAGATATATGTAATGGCAGATGCACAACTCCTTCACTGTCAAGTCAAAAGCAGGATAGATACTCTAGAAAAACTGTTCAAAAAATGAGAGTCAATACTGACGTACAGGATTGTTTTTATTTTTTAGAAAAATTGATGAATTTATAGATATTGGAATTTGACTTGTCGAAATTGTGAAATCAACAGATAGGGTTGGTTAAAATCGAGGGACAGCCAACGCAGTCCGCCGATTTCAATAAATTAAAAATTAATATAATTTTTTTTAAAAAAAACTTAGGGACAGGGTTGGGTTGTTTGTCGGTTTTCAGAAATATATATAAAAAATGTAGCTACTTGGAATCCAATCCAGATATTTATTATGACATTATACAGTTTACCACTCAACTATACATGCTCCTTAATGAAATTTTTCTTTAGTTTTTATTTATACTTTTCAATTGCAATTTTGCACTTCAAAAACTGACCGAGTCCCTCAGTTTTTATTAAAAAATAATTAAAAATTGAGGTACTGTGTATGTTATCTTTTAAAAAAATAGCTTTCACAAACTTTTACGCACAAAAAATTGATGGACAACCGACCCTGTCAGCGGTTTTTTAAAAAATAATTAAAAAAAAATAAAAATAAAAACAAACGAACTAAACAATTTCCCCTCAATTTTTTAGACCGATTCTGTCTGTCGATTTTTATTCATTCAATTTTTGCAATATTTTTTTATAGTGAGATGGAATGGAGTGTGCTTTAACAATAGAGTTGCTATGAAAATGAGATTTTTATATATGGACTAACAAGCCAGATAAGATAGAATATGTGGTACAAGTAGAGATGAGAATAAAACCACTCATACAGACTAAACCAAAAGGAGAAGTAATATAATATTTAACCTTGAGAGCTTGGTCACTCATTGAGGAGAGTGTAATGTCGAAGAAATCAAGAGTAAATTGGATCAAGTTGGATGGTGTCAATACAAAGTATTTCTCAGTAGTTATGAAGAAAAAACATACAAGGAAACAAATTCTAGAGCTCACTTTCATTTTAAGTTGCAAATTGGAGGATCCCAAAATATAAAATCGTCCGACTAGTTATAAGCAATAAAGTAATATACATACCGCAAACACATAATTAATATCTTATTTAATTTTATTTCTGTTTTGATAACTAATAACTTGTATTATAACCAAATAAATATTTACAAAGTAACCAAGCTATGACACAACTTGCAAAAAAAAAAGAAATTAGCTAGAAAAGAAAATAGGAGCTACGAAAATGAGTTGCTAAAAGTAAGGAAAATGACCTTTCTAATTAAAGTAGAAAAAAAAAATTGCATTGCCTTCTTTCCACTCCTACAACCACCTACTCCACTCCCCCGCCCTCACAATCATCCACCCCGACCCCCAACCCCCCAATTCCCACGCCCCACGTCCACAACACTCATCACCCTATCCTCACCCGTATCTCCGCCCTCATAATTCTATTTTAAATACATACAAATATTTTTAGTATTGCGGCATAGTTCAGAAAGATCAGGCTTTTTTTCTTTCCTATAAAAATAATAGAGGACCCTCGAATATGCTAATCAAGTATTTTGTGGCATTTTATAAATGTTGATTTGTAGCCTTAAAGGTAATACAAGTGTTAAAATTAGTATATTACATCTTAAATCCATTTTTTTATTGCGTTACACTAGGCCTTTGAAGTGGTCATCAAATTACAATTTCACAACATTAGTTATGTGTACAAGTTCAACAAATGTTTTTCAAGATCGATCTCAACATTCATAGCACACTAGAAATGCCTAAAAATATTGAATGGCTGCCAACAATTCCTCTCAAATCTCACAATTCCCAGCACTATATAAATTACTAGACTCTTTACCTAATATTTTAATTCACCAAAGTTGATTAAAGAAAAGCTTAGGAAACTATTATTAGTTTTTCCTTTTATGTTCTTCCGAGTTGAAATGGGAAAGATAAGGATCTTGTTGCTTCTGGCATTGGTATTTTCCTCTGTTGATGGCTATGAATATGAAGGAAGTGAACAAGACACTCAAGGAGAAAAATGGTTCTTATTGCGTCACTTACACAATGTTGTAAAAACTGATGCTGGATCTATGAGATTAGTGAAAGGTGGCTATCAAAGGGGTTCATTTTTACATAGTCCAATGCATATTGGTTTCATCTCCATGGAACCTAATAGCCTCTTCATCCCACAATACCTTGATTCCAATCTTGCCCTTTTTGTTCATCATGGTAACTAAACTTCCTCTTCTCTCTATATCTTTCGCGATATCTTTTTATACACTCTAACTATTAAATATCAGCCCAATTCTACGAGTGAAATTTGAGGTGGATAGTGTGTATGTAGATTTACCCCTACCGTAAAAGATAAAGAGATTATTTCCGATACTAAATTTTTATATACTGACATTGTAAAAAAATATATTATAAAATCAACTCATCTAAGAGTGTATTCGATATGAAGGAAAATGTTCTCCCGGAAAATAAGTGAGTTTTATTTATTTATTTTCTTGTATTTGGTATATATGCAAAAACATATTATACTAAAATCATTTATATATAATCTAGATAAATACTATGAGAGGTGGGGGTTGGATGGTGGGGATGGAGGCTACAGAGTTGGGTGAAGATGAGATATACTGGAGGGCGGGAAAGACACAATTAATGTGAAATGTCATTTGTAGAACTTGTTTTTCTTACTTTCATTAAGGAAATCATTTTTCTTATTTTTAAGCAACTTATTTTTCTAAAAAAAATATTATTAAAAATTTTTAACCAACCAAACATAAACAAATTAAAAAATATTTTTGTTCATACTAACACACCCTAAATGATAACTACATAAAAACGTGACAGGTTAAAATACACGGATAGTGTAAAATTTAAACTATAAGCTAGAATTTTCATTTTGTATTGGATTGAATATAGGGGAAGCAAGAATTGGACACATCTACAAGGATCAATTAGAAGAAAGGAGTTTAAAGCCAGGAGATGTGTACACAATTCCTGCGGGATCAGCTTTTTATTTGGAGAATAGAGTTGAAAGCCAAAGACTTCACATCATTTGCAGCATTGATATTACCTCTGAATCCATGGGATGGCATGCTTTCCAGGTACCCTTAGCCAGTTTCCTAAAAATAGTCTTTTATATATTTTATCCATTTGAATTTATTTGTCTGATTTTGACTTGACACGAAATTTAAAAAAACAAAATAAGACTTTGTAACACGTAATATTTTGCAGTCTTTCTTCATTGGTGGTGGAATTTATCCTGCATCCATTCTTGCTGGATTCGATCATACCACATTAGCAACTGCTCTTAATGTAGGTGTTCAATTGAATTATTCATCATTTCTTACTACATCTTTTAGTGTAACAAAAGAAAATAAGAGAAGAAGATGGGTCAAGATTATGTAAAATTGCAGGTCTCAACAGCAGAATTAAATACGTTCTTGACTAGGCAATCTTCGGGGCCAATCGTGCATTTATCTGGTTCTCATCACACAAACATTTGGTCCAAATTCTTGGACCTAGAACCCCATCAGAAACTAGCTCATTTGAACAGGATTGTGAATTCTGATGAAGAATCTAGCCACAAAGAGGACGAATCAACATTGTCGTCTTTGAGAAAATTTCTATTTACTTTATTAAACGGAGAAGATGTTGTCGAGAGATTGAATCATAAAGCTCCGTCGACGTACAATCTCTACAACAGGAATCCTGATTTCAAGAATGACTATGGATGGAGCAAGAAGTTGGATGAGTCTGATTATTCTCCTCTAGCGCAATCTGGAAATGGCGTTTATCTTGTCAATCTATCTCCGGTAATGATCATTTGCACACACTTGACTTAATTGTAAATTAGCCTTTGGCAAGTGATCTGTGATATGGAGAGCTGAGGGGGTTCATCTGAACCTCCTTCAACGGAAAATTATATATAATTTATATATGTAGTAGATGTTGAGCCCTTTTAAGTTGACTTCTTTGTGTGTTTACTACGTCATATTTTGAACTTCTTTGGTGAAAATCCTGATTCCGCTGCTGGAACTGAATGTAGGGATCCTTGATGGCACCTCATGTAAATCCAACTGCAATAGAATACGGAATTGTGTTGAAAGGGACAGGCAGGATCCAAATTGTGTATCCAAATGGGACTTTAGCCATGAACGCCAGAGTACGAGAAGGGGACGTTTTTTGGGTGCCAAGGTACTTCCCTTTCTGCCAAATTGCTTCGACGAATGGCCCGTTTGAGTTCTTCGGATTCACAACATCAGCAAAGAGAAACCATCAACAGTTCTTAGTGGGTAAGAACTCATTGATGCAGAGTTTGAGAGGACCAGAATTTGCAGCTGCATTTGGAATTAGTGAGAAAAGGCTTAAGAGGATTGCCAATGCTCAACGTGAACAAATCATCTTGCCATCATCATCATCATCATACTCTGAAGATGACAATGGCTTTTATTAGTATAGTTGAATTATGGCATTAGCTTGGCGCCAGTTTTGAAACTTCTTTTTTGGTAATAGGACTCCCTTTAAAAAAAAAAACGTGTCTCTAAAATTTCGGTCATAGATTAGAGGGTATTTATGCATTTTTCCTTATAGCATTCCTTAATTAGTTGTCTTGTTGGACACAACAAGAATTGCCCTTTTGAGTTGTGAATAAGACGGATTTTATTTTTTTTGGACATTATTTTATTTATGGTTCGAACTCACCATTAGCAAAATTTTTAAATTTCAACTGATGATTCCCGTGATTAGTATTTTCTTGAGTAACTGAAAACATAAAAGAAACTAAGTAGGAGATTAAAAACGCTTATTTAAAAAAGTAAGGTGTTTGATCAAATCTTTGAGAGGAAATAAGTGTTTCTAGAAAATAGCAGAAACTATTTTTCATAAATTTAAAAAGAGTAGTTTTTTCCCCGAAGTTTTTTTTTTAAAAAATATTTTGAAAAAAAATATATTTAGAAGGACCTTTAAAAAAAAATTTCAAACACTAATTGTTGCTTAAAAATACTTATTAAATTTCTTAATCAAATACAAACTATCTCTTACGAAAAATACTTTTTAAAAAAAACTCTTTAACATTCTTTTATTTTTTTCAAACTAAACTAATTTTAAAAACTTGTTAAAATAAACTGTTAGTGGAAAATGTAGAAGTTATCATTACACTAAACTAAGATAGTTAAAGGCCTCCATCATTGATGGAGAGGACACAAGTTTCATACTTATTGTAACAAGAAAGTAATGAGAATAAAGTTTACTTCATATTTAATGAAATAAAATCCTAAGTCCCTATTTAATTACTATACAATATATTTTGCTGCTAAACCACATCTTTAAGACTTTTTTTTGAAAGAAAACACACAAGGTCAAATATATATATATATATATATATATATATATATATATATATATTCATTTTTGGAGACATCGTCTTGTAAGAGTTTCTAGCAAAGTCTTCAATCCATTATCTAGAGTTATGGATAAAATTTTGATAAGTACATGTTTAGTAAGAATTGAATATATGATCTATTAAATTTCCTTCATTTTTTTCTGAAACAGTGGTTATTATTCTTTTAATCTAACAATAATCCTTTCATCTGTATATGCTAGCTTTTAAGTTAACCAATTTTAAAAATGAGAGAATATATCATTACCATTTGAAGTAAGATCTTAATTTTAAGAAGATACTTAAATTTTGCAGGAGTCTTATTTTTTTTAGACAATTTTAAAATTATATTATTACCTCCTTTTTAATCAACTCCAATTCTAAAAAGGTGTTAATCACACCCCTAATTCTGGTTTGACACTTATTAATTTAACTAAGAATTATAATTTTTTTATTTTTTGTTTTTGCTACCCCCCCCCCCCGCCGCACTTCTTCTTCCCCAGCTATTCTCCCCCCCCCCCCCCTGCACTCCTTCTTCTTCCCCAGCTAACCCACCACCTCCACCCCGCACTTTTTCTTCTTCCCTAACTATCCCCCCTCCCCCCGCACTTCTTCTTCTTCTCCAGTTAACCTACCACCACCCCGCACTTCTTGTTCTTCCTCATCTATCTCCTCTCTCCAGATTCTTTAATTCTTTCTTCTTCTTTTTCTTCACTAGTGATTTTTTTCTTTTCTTGAACAAATTCAAAATTTGGGGATATCATTAATTAATTTTTTCTTTTCATATAACTTCAACCCAATTTAAAATGAAAGTTTAAAAAAAATCAATAAATTTTTCATGATTTACAAAGGTGTCGGACCGAAGATCTGAATAACAAAAAAAAAAAATTAGACTCTATCTCCATTGATCTTAAAATCTACTTTCATTAATCTTATAATTTAATGATTTTGTAAAATATTATTTGAATTGTAAGAAAATATTTTGAATATGATTTTGGAGCTGAAGTGATAATAATAAAAGAAAGTGGTTGGAGTGCAGCAGAAATGGTGGCATTGGAGTTTATGAAGAAGAAAAAAATAAAGAATTAAAATAACAAGAAAAATAGAAAAATACATTTTATAAAAAAAATGGTACAAATAAAAAATTAATCATTTTTGGGGTCTTTCACTCTCTTTAAGAGAGTGTATGCACTCTTTATGCCAGATTATAAAAAAAAGAAGTAATGATGTTCGTTCCAAGTTATTTAGGGGGATAATAGAACCCCCGCAAAGTTTAAGTGTTTCCTTGAAACTAAGGTCTTACTTCAGGAAGGTATTGATGTATTCTTTCTTTAAAAATTAAACACAAAGATCAATATATTTAAACAATGATATGCTTCATTTAACTTTAAAAATTATCGATAAAATATATCTCAAAGATATAAGTGTTGGCAAAAAAATTGGTATAGTTAAATTTACAGTGAAGTCACGGACATGAAATATTAATTAACTCCCAAATTCAAATTTATGAGACAGAAAATAACGATAAAAGCAATTAATAAGCAAAACTATATAAGGCAAGTAAATATATTTAAGTATAGAAGTCCTCCAGATTTATCCTGGTTAGATGTCTAAGGTCTTCAGAACTTCGATTTCCCAAAACTAAAGAACTAAGCAAGTAACCAGAATGTGAAAGCGAGTAAGTGAGAGCAGATGATAGCTTAAGTGTGTTAGTAGTAGTATATTTCACCATTCATTCATGTGTATTACATGTAAGGAGAGCAACTATTTATAGTTTCTCTCAATTGTACTATGACCAATCAATGGCTCCAGCACGCCCATTAGTACATTAGTGGTAATCATGACTCTAGTAATGGGCCATTATAAATGTCAGCTACTATTCTGTCCTTTTGTGTAGATTTCTTGTATAATCTTACTTACGTGTTGCAGTGCTTTCTATTTATGTCTTCATGTATAAGTTGTTGGTGTCAAATTCGTGGCCTCTCCGTGATTATCTTCGGTTTCCTCCCTCCTAATTTTCTGTGAGTGTCTATGAATCTGGTCTCCGAGAACCTCTTTTACCTTCCCTTTAACCGACTTATTATGTCTATCTTCGAAGGCTCGATAACTCTCGATCCCGAACACTTCTTGCCATGTATCCAAATATTACTGCTGTCTTCTCATCGATTTTACCATTATGACTTCAACTCCTCCATCTCATGTGACGTACTTCTTGCCACGTGTCTCAACATAATATTTTTCCTATACAATAAGATAATAATCTTGACATGTGAATATGGACGAACAAGGAGATTAGACTTTTTAACTGTCGCGTCCCATTTTTCTAGCGAAAAACGGAATTTAACATGTGACAACTCTTGAAGGATTAGCTAAATTGAAGAGTTGCCACCTAATGATTTGTGGTGCGTTAGGGAACCTTACTAAACTAATTTACACGAAGATCTGTTTGAATAGCTTACGTCACCAGATCGGGAAAGGGTTCAAATTATCTCAAAAGAAAGGTGTTAGGCACCTTTCGAGGTCCACAAATGTGGTTCCCGGTCGAATTCATTAATATGTGGGAAATTAACTAATGAGCAAAAGCAGGATTTATTTTAACCTATGTTATTTAGATTTAAGTTAAACAACTAAGTCCAATTTGAATTAAAACTATGTGAACAGACGAGCGAGAAGAAAGAAAATATCGAGACACTATATATTTTAAGAGATTATTACTACTTTTTAAAAATTAATACCCTATACAAATGATTACTAAAGAAATAACAAAGATCAATTTTCACAATGATAGATGGAGAGATTAATAGTTGTCAAAAATACAGAATGTTACAAATTCACTAATTCATACAATAAGAAATGTTGACAAATAAATACAAGAGCTTAACAAATAAATAAATAAAATTTGAAAACATCAGGCCGAACCGCGAAGAGGCGCCTACGTATCCCTGAAGGGAATTAGGCCAGACGTAGTTTTGCATTTAAAAAGGGGAGAATTTTAACCTAATGGGATCACCCAGTGTAATTTAAATAATACTTCACAATCATTTAGAATGCTCATATTATTAAGCGAGCACAAACTATCATTTCCGGTCTACCCACCTAATTGATTAATTATTAATTCTAAATCGTTCTAGATGAACAAGACTAACGCCCTAACATTTGTCTGCCCAGCCCAAACGTAATATCCAAGAGGCGTTGGACTACTATTTTAAATTATAGGTCTAAAATCTTAGAGTTTCTAAAGGTGATTAAACATCAAGCAAAAAACAAAGAATAATTTAAAACAGTTAGTTAGCATAAAAGTTTCACATAAGCTCTCTATTAAATAAGTGATCAAGTGTGCTTCAACAAATGATTCTAAATTAAATCTTATAGACATGATTTCAGTGAACATAATCAAACTTGTGATTATCTTATAGACATGATTTTAAATTAGTGCAAGCAGACTAACATGTAGCAGATTGTAATGTAGTTACAGCTAACTCGAACAAATTATTGCGAATCTTAATTCCTATATGCAACAGTTTCTAATGTGTACAAATCAAAGATTGTTAATCATAGAGGTAGATTAGTGATGTAAATCCTACATACAAAAAGAAACAGGTTGCAGATTTTGATTATTAATTTCTTATAGACATGGTATCACATTGTAACATAAGACGTGCTTCATGCCCAAAAAATGCTTTAATTCAAACAGGTTGTTAAATCGGAGTTTAATCCTATACGCAGGATATCTATATGAACAGTTTATTGAACTTGCTAATATCATTAATAGCAAATAAATTAAGAGTACAAACATGGGCCGAGCGTAACTTCTACAGATAGGCGCACTAAAATTCAAATATAAATATGCTTCGAATCAAATTATTTTTGTTCCTATAGGCAAAATTTTTAGTAAAAATAATCATGCTCACATCATTTCTATAGGCAGGTTTACTAACAATTAAATACGACACAAGCTTCAAAATTAATTGCTAATGTTTATATAAGCCTCACTTTTAATTAAAACAATTAACCTTTATTATTCCTACAGACATGATTCAAATTGCTTATTTCAGGTTAAGTTCCTATAAGCATGAGTTCTAGTGTCACATATGTTACTAAATAAATTAAATTCTTATGAGCATGCTTTCTAGGCGAAGCTAGCAAACGGTAAATAATACATACAAACACCAACCCTCATGAACCCCTTTCCACTATTATTCAGCATTTCTACAGTTATTACAAAATTGAAGAAATAAAATAACTAATTAATACAACATATAAAAAAACTCTAAATCAAAAACCAGCAATCGCCTTTGTCTTGGGCGACTCTTCATTCCAGATTAAGCATGACCTGCTAAACAAGCATCACGACAAAATATGCACGTACAAATATACAACCTATTTATCAAATATTTATAAAGACATTTATTCAAACACGAGTATGACAGATAAGACACATATCAAATCACACCAAGAGATCTAAAAAAAATTCACATTTATAACATGATGCAAGTAAACGGTTCACACATGGTATTGTCGGAATTAGCACAGGAAAAGTGAACTGACTAGTTAATTAGCAAGGAAAATAATCAATCAGCAGTCTCAAAAGAGGCTTTTTCAATAATTGGGACCCGAACCTCAATATATTAAGATCATAAGAATCTCGTGGATTTCGATTAGTGCTTGTGTTGAGGCAGGGTAGAAGAATTATGAATTTTAAAAGAATAGAGCAGTCTTTTAAAAGTAAAGTAATTTTTTATGTCTATGACCGTGTTCAAATGCCAATAAAAGGAGAAGAAGGGTTGCTTAAATAGTTGGAGAAAAAGGAATTAAAGGAAATAAAACAGTCAGCCTAATTAATGAAAGGAATCTTTTCCTTAAATAAATAGACAAAATCAGTCCAGACTAAATAATATTTCTCATAAATTGACAAATATTAAATCAGTGAAGAAGAGGAATCATCAATCAACCATCTTCCTTAATTAGTAAAAGTTGAAACTATATTTATTATAAATAAATAATCAAATAAAGGGCAAATCAAATCAGAATTTACACTAGTTCAATTAAGGAAGAAAAACAATCCATAAGAATAAGTCAGGAAATTATTTTTTCCTTAATTAAAGAAAATTAGAAACAAAGACCCATCAATAAATCTTTATTTACCATAATTAATAAATTCAGAGAATAAATGAACCAGCTCTCACATGAATATAATTGAATAAATATTTCATTACCATTTTGCATACAACACAGTCGGTAGTCATAATAGCAAATCAAGATCCAAAATAATTTTGTTTGCCTAATTTAGAGGCAGAAATTGAATCAAAAGAGTTTTTTCCCAAATCAGTGAATATTAAATTATTTTACTACCATATTCCTTTCTTAATTTAAAACTATCAAGGCAATCAAACAACAGAGTTATCAACTAATTACGGGATCTTAACCAACATGAATCATAATGTAAATATAAATTACAACTTGATTAAATTAAATCTATGGCATAAATTTTATAAAAACAACATAATTCGCAATCTTTGGCAGAAGAATATCAAATAAACAGGACAATGTATATATTAGAGTTCTACCAGAGGGTGAAAGCGAACCAAACAGTGATTACACACACATACGCACATGTATTTAGGCATGTCAAAGGATACAATGTAAAGAACAGTGACATACAACCTATATGCAAAAACCTGAATACCAAATAAACAATGATTTTCGACAAGAAGAAATCGACTAGAATTCGGGTGTGCCAGAAGCAAAACTTGTAAACATTTAGGGTTTCATGACATTTTAGAGGTGAACAGTAATATTAACCACAATATTTTCAGTCAAACGTAAAACAATAATTAATTTTTAGCTCAAATTGACACAGACAAAAACAAAACGGAATAGAGAAGAAAACTAAGTATCAAGTAACCAAATTTCGGACAGATTCATACAAATCTGTCTTAAACCTGATTACTATTTTAAAAGTCATTCGTGACTAGGGATAGCGGCGGCGTCAAGAAGAGGGGGAGATCTGGCGGCTGTTTTCAGTAGGTTTCGGGTGAAGAGAAGGGGAAGAGAAGAGAGAAGAGGGAGATCTGTTCGCTGTTGGTTTTCAGTTGTCGGCACCTGGGTGGTTTCGGACGGAAATGAGGTCCGGTGCGGCTATTTTGGCGAAAATGAAAACGAAGAGGCGAGAAGAAAATGGAGGGAGATCTGGCGGCTGTGGGTGTTGGTTCGTTCATGGTAGTTCGGAGTTTTTGGCCCACGACTGGTGAACGGTGAGGAAGACAGTGAAACCACAAGTGTGCTGGTGGTGATTTTCCGGAGAGAGGAGAGGGTGCGACGTCGGAAAATGGCCGAGGGTCTGGCGGCTCTTGGTTTCTTCAGAGAATGATGGAATGGAGAGGAAGGGCTGGTGAGCAGTGGTCGGGAAAATGGAGGCAGCTGTGGCTGTGTTTTGTCGGAGGTGGGAAACGACAATGGTAGTACGGCGCTGGGGAGTACGAGTTTCGCTGGAGATGGGAGATAGAGAGGAGGGTGCTGCGGCGGATGTTGTAGGGAAAGTGGGAAAATAAAGATTAGATTAGGGTTTGGGGGGTGTAGTGTAATTTAAAAGGAAAATAAGTGAGGATTAATAATGTCCGTTAGATTAGATTAAACGGATGGTTGAGATTAAAAGTTATAAAGATGGATCGGATCTGGATATGTCCATGGATCGCGGGATGGGTAAATGGGTAGGAATTAATTGAAATTGAATTGGATCTTAAAAAGTGGTCAGATTTGGTAAATATAGGCTAAAATTGATAAAATTTAGGCAGAAAGTGGCTAGATTTTATATAAATTAGCTGAAATTGATATCTAGCTGCTATTAAATTAATAAAATACTATTCTTGTAAATAATTTAATAAATAGGTAACATAATAGTTTAATTTACGATGAAATTATATAATTACCATTATCAAAATAAACAAATTATAAAAATTGATTAGAATTATGCAAATATTGATAAATAAATAATTTATAGGATTAAAGTAGAATTATATATATTTTAAAATTGAAGCTCGTTTAGTTGAAACTAAGTATGATTACGTATTAATATGCAATATACTATGACACAATTACATAACTTTAGAAAATCAATAAATTGCAACTAAATGTGAATAATCATTTCAATATTATAATTTGAAATGATTATGCAAAGATTTAAGAATTACGGTAATTAATTATTTAAATATTATTAATGCAAATAAATTAATTACATAAATAATAATAATAATAATAATAATAATAATAATAATAATAATAATAATAATAATAATAATGATGATGATGATGATGATAAATAATTTTTTAAAGCATATATAAGCAGCATGTACGGGCGTAGAGAGGTCAAAATTGGGTGTCAACATTAGAAACACCTGATATGTAACTGATCATGCAAGTGATACAATCCAAATAGGCGATCATGCGGGCACCTGCATCGACTCTAACTCGATAAGAGAACCCCTTATTAATCACACATGAAAATACTTAGAAATATCTCCCTTCCTTTACATAGATCAAACAATAAGTAAAAATTAAAATTATAACCCCGACACTACCAAGACTTCCATCAAGATCTAGTCTAAAAAGGTACAAGAGCTCTACTTGGAATAGCTTGACAAGGTAAAATGACACAGTTTTGCC
Organism: Datura wrightii; assembly: GCA_035772735.1. NCBI lineage: Eukaryota > Viridiplantae > Streptophyta > Magnoliopsida > Solanales > Solanaceae > Datura > Datura wrightii. The sequence continues at coordinate 118,889,567 of JASDFA010000020.1, read as the reverse complement.
TGCGGAGGGAATGTAGAAGGTGATGCTGAGTACGCCACGTCCATCATGAAAGTTCAACCTGCCACAACCTACACCCAAAAAGGTGTAGTAAGGTAGTATCAGTACACCACACATACTGATAGGCATTATTGGCCGACTAAGATTATGTCACAACCCTAGTTCATACCCTGGACGTGATACGATACTTAGGATCACAAGTGACCCCAAGAATACCCGTGGTAAAATATATTTCTACTAAGACTAATCTGCTGTAAATAACCAAAATAAAGCAAAGCGGACTAAGAAAGTAATCAAGTAGTGGATAATACAAAATCTGAACAATCCAAGCTGAATTGATAAATACTATCTGAAAGCATTCTAGAAAGAACTGATGAGTTGCTGGAAAACCCCCCAGCTGACTCTAATTTCTGAAACTAAACAAAAAAATAAAACTGAAAATAGAACCCTGACCCTCGGCAGATGAGGACTCACCACTGAAGCTGCTGGGGAATCACCGAGAGAGAACTAGCTGTTGTGCGGAGGATGGGTACCTGAGTCTATATCATAAAATAATATAGCACATAGAAAAATATGCGACTAGTACTTTGAATGTACTGAGTATGCAAGAAGGAACTAAAACATACATATACTAAGTAATAGTAAGCTGAATTGTAATACTGCAAAATAGATTGAAAATATGAAAGCCTAGAATTGACTGAGTATCATGACTGTACTGGACTAAACTATACTGTGGGAGAGACTATAAATGACATATAGCCACGTGAGCTGAACGTGGAGTCTGATGTATACACCCATCGGAGAAAGCCCACTGTACCTTGCTAGGGTATAATGGCTGAACTGAGTGATTCATCGTCTGCGCCCAGTCGGGCTAATAACCTATGGTGGAAACATAGTTATGAAAATCTAGGTGCGTTGAACCCGGGCTCACTCGGTGCTAAGTACTACTCTCACTGAAAATCCTAAATGTGTCTAACTATACTGATGTCTTAAAACTGATGTCCTAAGACCAAGTCAAAACTACTTATTTGGAATGTTCTGAGAGTCTAAGAACCGTAAAGAAACTATGTTCTAAGACTTATCACAGCTGCTTTATATGAAAGCGTTGTAGCAGTCTAGAGAATGTCTAACAAGCTGATAAACTAATACTACCGAATTTACTGAGTTTCTCAAATGACTGATAAAAGTCAAACTGAGTATACTGAGTACTAACTGAAATTCTAAGACTGAACATACTAATGCATTGACTTTCTGTTCATATATTTGTATTAACATTCATAATTCGAGTAAAAAATATTATAATAATACAACATTCATAACCGAGTTCTGAATCATACAAGTTTTATTCGTATATTAGACTAGGTTCTAGGGTTAAGGAAGCAATTTGTAAGAATAAAACTAAGACATGAATTTCAACTAGGAATGATCAATCAAGCTTAGAGATTTAACAAGGTTTAAGTTTCTTTACTGATTGAAAGCCCTAGTTTCAAACTTTTACAGGGCTAGAATTTAGAAGGATTTCTGAAAAATAGTTTGGGACACAAGGGGAAAAGAAAATCCTTGTTGAAGTCCCAATACCTAGAGGAAAAACCTTGAGAGAGCACCTGGAACCCTGAGAAGGAGAAGAAGCCCTGACTCTTGCCTGAAGGACTCTGTTTGAGTTCTTATGTTGAGTTTCAGCATGTTTTGGAATGAATGAGGAGAGAGGGTCATTTAATCCCCTAAATCCCCTTCTAAATAATCCCAATATAATGAAGTCAGGAGTTGGGAACTTAGGGTTTTTACACAAATGCCCCTGAAAATTATTATTAAAATTTCTGTGCGTCAGGTGGTACGACTCAACCTACGAGTAGTACTAGGATCATACGATCCGTACTGGCATCAGTGGTTAGGGACTATTCTCAATACCATTCTCTGAAGTTTTCCACGAAAGTCTACCACGATTCGTGGATCTTACTATGGGTCTTACTACGATTTGTATCTACCTCAAAGACTTTTGAACATTTCTTTGAAACTCAACTCACGACTAGATGGTACAATCCATACTCGCATAACACAAGTCGTACCTTGGCTCGTGGTTTTTCCCAGAATTTCTGAACTCTTCTATGAACTTTTCCATGACTGGTCACTATGATCCATACTATGGTGGTATGAATCATGACATGCGGTCGTGGTTTCTCCTAGCCACCCATACTGTTCCTTGACCCTTCTGCTATGAGTCTTGGTACGAATCGTACTATTGTTCTACGAGTCATATTGTGACTTGTACTAAGGCCTGTTTTTTTCCAGTTCTCTGCATGGTCATATTTTAAGTTTAAAGGCTAGTCCCAGGGATTTCTGGGGTGTTATAACATCTCCCCCTTGAAAACATTCGTCCTCGAATGACGACTAATTATGCTAGAAACTGAGGAAAGAATTGTAACCCCAAACGAAAAACTAATAACTGATTACTGAAGGAGTGACTGACTCCGAACTGAGATGGACACATAGACTGAGTTATGCTCCTAGAATGCACCTTAAAACATGAATAGAATTGAAGGGTAAGGAAATGTATAGAGTACTGAGGAGAAATTTAGTACCTGATATTGAAGCTGAGCTGGAAGGGAATAGGTGAGGGTATTTAGCTATTATGTCTTTTTCTACTTCCCATGTGGCTCCCTCAACTATTTGGTTCCTCCATAAGACCTTTACTAAAGCGATCTGTTTATTCCTCAGCTTACGAACCTGACAGTCTAGGATCTGAACTAGAATTTTTTTGTAAGAGAGGTTATCCTTTACACCAACGCTTTCTAGAGACACGATTGAGGTCAGATCATCGATGAATTTCTTCAATAAAGACACATGGAAGATGGGATGCACCAGTGCTAACTTCGCTGGCAAATCTAGCTCATAAGCCACATTGCCAATGCATCTCAAAATCCTGTAAGGCCCAATATATCTAGGACTGAGCTTTCCTTTCTTTCCGAATCTCATCACCCCCTTCATAGGTGATATTTTCAAGTATACCCAATCATCCACAGAAAACTCTAACTCTCTTCTTCTTACATCTGCATACGACTTCTGCCGGCTTTGAGCTATTCTCAACCGTTCCTCAATAAGTTGAAACTTTTGCATGGCCTCATATACTGAATCATGTCCAATCAATGTAGCTTCACCAACATCAAACCACCTTATAGGAGACCTGTATCTCCTACCATATAATGCCTCGAACGGGGCCATCTGAATAATGGAGTGGTAGCTATTGTTGTATGCAAACTCGATGAGAGGTAGGTGATTATCCCAACTACCTTTGAAATCGATCACACAAGTCCTCAACATATCCTCCAAATTTTGAATAGTTTGCTTAGCCTGTCCATTTGTCTGTGGGTGAAAGTTGTGCTGAGCTTAATTTGAGTATCAAGTCCTTTCTGAAATGATTTCCAGAAGTGCGAAGTAAACTAAGTACCTCTAATTGAAATGATGGATAAGGAAACTCCATGCAATCTGACTAACTCTCGGATGTATAGTCTAGCATAATCCTATACTAAGTCTGTAAAAAATCATAACCTGTAGGAAATGTGCCGACTTAGTCATCAGGTCTACAACCACCCAAATTGAGTCATGCTATCAGTGAGTACGAGGTAGACTTGTAATGAAGTCCATGTTGACTTCTTCCCACTTCCAAGTAGGAATGCTAATATTCTGAGTCATACCCCTAGGTCTATGATGTTCAACTTTGACTTGTTGGCAATTTGAACACTTAGCAACGAATACTGCAATGTCTTTATTCATGCCATTCCACTAATAGACTTACTGTAAATCACGGTATATCTTGGTTGTGCCTGGATGGACAGAGTACCTGGAGCTGTGTGCTTCCATTAGTATTCGCTGCCTCAAGTCATTTACATCTGGAACATACAACCTGCCTTTGGACTACAAGTCCACCCTCTGTTGAGTCAACCAACTGGACCCCTAACCGACCAGTCTATGAACATCCCTAACTAGCTCTTTCTTATCATCCTCAACATGAAACACTACCCATAGACAACCTGCAGAAGGCATCACCCACTACATTGGCCTTACCCGGGTGATACAAGATGCTCATATCATAGTCTTTCAACACCTCTAACCACCTTCTCTGATGCAGATTCAGGTCCTTCTGACTGAACACATACTGTAGGCTCTTGTGGTCAGTAAAAATATCTATATAACCCCATAGAGATAGTGTCTTCAAATCTTTAGAGAGAACACTACCGCTACCAATTCAAGATCATGAGTTGGATAGTTCTTCTCATAAACCTTGAGCTGTCTAGATGCATAAGCTATGAATTTGCCATGCTGCATCAGAACACAATTGAGACCAACTCTGGAGGCATCATAATAGATCACAAACCCGTCTGAACCTTCTGGCATATTCAGAACTAGGCTGTAGTGAGCCAATTCTTTAGCTCCTGAAAGTTCTTCTCACATGCATCAGACCACTAGAACTTCACCTTTTTTTGAGTTAGTTTGGTCAAAGAGGAGGCAATGGAGTAGAACCCTTTAACAAACCATTTATATAACCCGCTAGACCTAAGAAACTCCTAATATCTGCTGGAGAGGTGGGTCTTTTCCAGTCCTTAACTGTTGCTATCTTCTGAGGATCCACCTGAATACCCTCTCTAGAGACCAAATGGCCGAGGAAGGAAACTGATTTTAGCTAGAATTCACACTTGCTAAATTTGACGAATAACTGACGATCTCTGAAAGTCCGCCACACTATTCTTAGATGGTCTGCATACTCTTCCTCTATCTTGGAGTAAACCAAAATATCGTCTATAAAGACAATAACAAACATGTCCAAGTACGGCTTAAATACCCTGTTCATCATTATCCATAAAAGCTGCAGAAACATTGATTAGTCTAAAATACATAACTACGTATTCGTAGTGGCCATATCATTTTGAAGGTTGTTTCCGGAATGTCACATTCTTTGATCCTGAGCTGGTGGTATCCTGATATGGGATATATCTTGGAAAAATAACTAGCTCCTTGAAGTTGGTCAAATGGGTCATTGATCCTTGGTAGAGGATACCTGTTCTTGACTATGACTTTTTTCAGTTGATGGAAGTCGGTGCACATTCTGAGAGTACCATCTTTCTTTCGCACGAATAGGACTGGGGCACCTTATGGGGAGATACTGGATCTGATGAAGGCTTTATCTAGAAGGTCTTTCAGTTGTTCCTTCAACTCTTTAAGCTCGGCTGGAGCCATTCTATGAAGAGGAATACAGATAGGCTGGGTATCTGGGAGAAGGTCTATGCCGAAGTTTATTTCATGCTCGGGAGGGACTCTAGGGAGATCTTCGGGAAACTCATTTACAACTGGAACTGACTGGAGTGTCGGGGCCTCAAAACTAGAATATTTAACCCTAAGAAGGTGATAGACATACCCCTTAGCGATCATCTTCCTAGCCTTAAGGTATGAAATGAATCGACCCTTGGCGCTAAAGTACTACCGTTCCACTCTAAGATTGGTTCATTAGAAAACTGAAATCTAACAACTCTGGTTCTGCAGTCAACTGAGGCATAGAAAGAATGTAACAAGTCCACACCAAGAATAAGGTCAAAAGAGACCATATCTAGCTCTACTAGATCAACTGAGGTGACTTTATGAAACACTGTGACCAGACAATCCCTATACAGTCGGCTAGCTCTAACTGATTACCAATTGTAGTAGAGACTGAAAATGGCTCTGAAAGGATTTTTGGACTAATATCAAACTAAAAAGTAATGTAGGGAGTCATAAAAGAAAGTGTGGCTCCTGGATCTAGTAAAGCATACACATCTATCTGCAAAAGATGTAACATACCAGTCACTCTGTCAGGTGAGTTCTCCTGGTTCTGCCGGGAGGATAAAGTATAGAAATAGTTTTGGTGCTGACCGCCACCTGTACCTGAGATAGTACCCTGATTAGTTGTGCAACCTAACAGAGCTGCTAATGTGGTGGACTGGGCCTTCCCCCGTCCTACTGAAGGGCAATCCCTCAATCTATAACCCAATTGGCCACACCCAAAACAACCATCCTTGCCCAGATGACACTCCCTCAGATGGTTCTTGCCAAACTTAGGACATACTGAAAAAGTACGACTGCTAGAGAATGGCTCTGGGTATGGGAGCCTAATGCCCTAGATCTCCTATCCTCACGGGACCTGGAAGACATAGCACTGGCTGAAGAAGGTGCTGGAGGCCTCTGTTACTGCTGCTAGGGGTGATTAGCACTGCTTGACCTTTGCTAGGAATATTCAAACTGATCTATCCTCACCCGCTTACTTTTCCTTTATATATCCTTCAGTTTCTTCGCCTCTATATATTATGCATGGATGATGAGACTGGAGATGTCTATGTATTTGATGAGCAGAGCAGTTCTACACTCCTTGACCACCAAGTTTGAGACTCCATTCACGAACTTGAGCATGCGAGCCCTCGACTCAACAACCATTTCAGGAGCATAACTTGATAGTTGAGTGAACTTCAATGCGTACTCATATACTGTCATATCATTCTGCCTCAAGTTCATAAACTCAGCAACCTTACTTTCACTTAGTTCCCAGGGAAAGAATCTATCCAAGAATGCCGTCACAAACTCGTCAAATTCCACCAGACCTACACCATCCCGCCTTCCCTCCTTCCAATACTTATACTAAATCTGAGCCACCCCTTTTAACTGATAGGCAGCCAGATCAACACTTTTTGCAGAGGTAACAACTATGATTTGGGTGATCTTTTAAATCTTATAAATGAATTCATGCGGGTCCTCATCTACTTTAGACCCGTAAAATGCTAGGGGATTCATCTGAGTGAAATCCTGAACTCTGGCAGCAGATGCAGACCCATTAGTATTTACTGGCATGACGACCTACTGGTTAACTTGGTTGGTCATTGCCTAAGACAACATCTGAATAGCAGCTCGGAACTCTACATGCGACACCTGATCATCCTGAGGGGCTACTGGAGCTGGTGGGCTGACTGGTCAGCATTTTTGATCCTCCTTTCATTTCCTCTTTTGGAAGGCATCATTAACTGAAAAGGTTAAAACACGAGTTAGGAGGA